>CAOJBI013819314.1:0-10701 GCA_948277035.1 Euphorbia corollata
ATGTATCATGTAGTACTATGTAAACTCCATCTCAATTATTAAAAGGCATTTTACTTTGTTATTCGAATATGTGATAATTTTTAATGTATAACAATATATTATAGCATATGTGATAAATCATAGTGGGACTTTGATTGTTGAAATTATCACTATGTGTAATTATAATTATGTCTAAATATCCCTGATCATAGCTTCATCAAGATTGGACATTGATGAAATGGATAGATTAGCATATGGGTGCACTTCTTAGTAGCTGTTCTCAAAAATCTTAAGATGGGATCTTGAAGTGAACACATGGATATACTATGGTAATGTATTGGAGACCCACTATGAGATATCATATGGAATAATATCCTGTGTCAATGATACATCTCATTACAGCAGTTGTGTGAATATCCTTTGACTTGAGAGGCTAGACATCTTGTGTAGTCGTAACTATACTTTGGTTACTTTTATGCAGTTCACTCTAGTGGATGTTATTACGGGTATAGTAACGCTTATTCGTTGGTGGGCTGAGTTGTCAAGATAGGATCCATCACTTGTGGAAGTGAGATTTGCTCATAAATCTCTGATCATAGTAAGTATTTATAGAATGGGATTCTAGTTAATACTTTACAATAAGAGCAATGTACTTTGGTAACATGAAAATGCACTAGGTGGATTCGGTTTGCCGGTTCGTAGGGTTGACACTTATCCGTGCCCTAAAACTAGATGGTATTGTTTGATGAAAGGAGTGTATCACATAGTAGTCTACTGTAGTACCTGGAGTTGAATGTAGAAGATACAACATCATGGACATTGAGGGATCATGAATCCTTGCTAGAGGCCTTTGATGATCGTCTAAAGAATAGAACAATTATTTATTGGATAAATAATAGTTCGTACTAATTAATGTTTCATAAGTGGGGAAATTAATTGGGTAAAATCTTTAGCGGCTTGGTGTCCGGGGTCCTACGGGTTACACACTTTGAGAAATCATGAACAATGTAAAGGACTTCTATACTAGGTATAGGCCGAAATATTTAAAGGATTGAAAGAGAAGTTTTACGGACGGGTTGGACCTGGGTCGGGGAAAAATTTTAAAGGTACCCGTTGCAAGAATTCTCGCAAACCCGTTGCGAGTAATCCACAAGCTAGGGTTGCGAGAATTCTCGCAAAATGGCCCACGAGATTTCTCGCAGTGGGCTACGAGGAATCTCGTAGTGGGCATGCGAGAAACCTCGTAGTCCAGCGAGAAATCTCGTACAGGGCTGTGAGTGGATGCGAGAAATCTCGCAGCCCACCCGCATGGCGCCGCTAGGATGGGATTTTCTCCCATCCTACATTGCCTAAAAGGGGAGCTTTTCAGCTCCCTTTTGCCTATATATAGGCCCCTTTATTCCCCCCTTTCAAGTGCGCATTTTGCAAGGTTTTCTACGAATTTTCGAGGAAAACCAATAGTTAATATTTTGGTTCGTTTGTCAAGTTGGCTAGCACTGACTCGACTAGTGAAAGTTTTTTCCTTCGGGTTTTTGTTCAGGTTTCTTGTGTGGATACGCGCAGTTACAAAGGAGCAAAATAAATAAGAGATTCTTCGACAAGTAAGTATCCTTTGTATTTATTTATTTATTTAATGTTTATTATTTATTTAGAACTTTTGCATGCTTAGTTAAGTTTTAAATTAGGAATTAATATATTTAGTTTGGAAATAATATTATTATTGCCATGTTTAGAACTTGAACTAAGATTTAGGAATTTATATACTCAGTTTGGAATTAAGTTAGTCAATTCTTTATTGTTCTAAATAAATATTAAACTTTAGCATGCTTTATTCGATTATGCATATTAAGGTGAACCTAGGCTTAGGAAAATTTTAACTTTCCGTTGTGTATGCTAGGCATATTAGAACTGAATTTTCCTTACACGCTAATCCTAATGACGATAACATTGCTTATATACAATGAGTGTTCTAGCATAATTCGAAATGGAACCAAATTATCTTTTAAAATAGTCATAACCTTTTATTTCAAAATTTATATTTCCCTAATACTTGAAATCCAATGTATGTATAGTTAAAACGGACAAAAGATCCAAATAAAAGTTGTCTAGAGTCTTGAAAAACCATAAAATGCCTTTTGAGAGCTGTAACTATCAAATTTGGCCAAAATAAGGAAGAGATAAAAGCCAAAGGCACATTGTTTTGATTATTCGTCTATTTCTGTCAAAATATGGCTAAATAGGTAATTAACTGCGGAGCTAATTACCCATTTGGCCCCCAAGGTCTTAAATGCCCTGGATTTGGGGGATTGTGTCCACTTAGGTAATTAGCCTATGGGCTAATTACATAGGTAATTAGCCCACGGGCTAATTACCTATTGATAAGTGTATAATTACACTTATAATCATGAGAATTTCATATATAAAATGAATTGGTTTAGTATTATTTTAGTCTTCATATAAAAGATTTCACGAGGTTTGTAGTTGTTTTTGTTGCAAGTGTAGAAACTAGGTGAAACTTGGAGATAAAATAATCGGAAGTGGAATTCTATGCAAAAGGAGTTAAAAATGTGCAAAAGATGCATGGAAATGCAAGGATTTGGCTTAGGATCAAGATGTCAAAGATCGGGAAAGTTGCAAGAAGAAATCATTAAGAAATGCTTATTCACGACCTAGTCATGATCATGAATATCAATCGTGATTCAACAAATCACACTCGTGACTTGTATTCATGCTCATGACCTGCGTTTCTTCAGTTACAGTTTGTGAATTCTCAACAATCACGAGCACGACATTGTTGTCACGATCACGAACCGTGTCGAATTCAGAAAACTCTTCTCAACTATCAACCAACATATAAAGATGATCAACCGCCACCAACTGCCACCAACTATCTAACGAAAACATACCTTTTGGAGACAAGGAATGCATGAAAGGTGTCTTTTCATTATGGATAAAAACTGTATTCATCAGCCAATCAATTGAAGATAAGGCAACCCTTCGCCAAATGATGTGTCCGTTCGTTGTAGCCTTTCAACTCTATAAATAGAAGTTCGTGCTGCCATTTTCAATGTGAGAGAAATTAATGAAGAAATATTAGACAATAGAGAAAAGCTTTAGATAGAATAATGAATCGTATATATTTCACTAAGATTAGAAAATAGAAAGCAAAAGTGTAATAGTGATTCAATTGTGTGTCGTTCACTAGATTTTATTCATATTCAAGCAATTGTTGTCTAAGTGTACTTGCAAAACACTTATCAATAAGAGTTTCAGTTCTTTAACAATCTTTTATTCAATTTCGCAAAGAATAACATCTTAACGGAGGTTTTGTACGAGTCGAGACCGAATTCAAAGTAGACGCGGGCATTGCAGGAATTGACGACTCTCATCCAAAGAGTGAAAACGGTTTGATCAACTTTAACTTTCATTTGCATACCTTTAAAACTTTACTTTGTTTTTTACTTATACTTTCTATTTCGAAGTTTATGGCATGTTTATATGTTATATTGCGTATTTCGTGTTGAGTCATTTATAGTAATTAAGTTATATGCTTTCGAGTTAACTTACAGAGTAATTTTGGGGATAATAAGACGGTGCATAATCACTAGATCTATGATTATAACTTCGTTTAATAAGCCAACATTTTAGGAGTGGAACTTATTAAATGTGGCTATGTGAAAGTGACCCGTACTAAGCATAGTATAGATGTTGTCTAGGTTCTTATAAGCATCGCAATTCGTATACACCAGATTTAGAAAAGTCATTTAATGTGTTGCTCTACAGTAAATTTAGGGTATTAGAGTGTCTAGAACCGAATTTGATGATGTTGTCTTTTGTTTGATGCATCTCTAACCATTTTCAATGCTTTGCTTTTCTATGATCTATCTTAAGGTTAATATATATGCTTTCTGCTATCTCTATTCTATGCTTTAATCTTTGATCTTTATTTTACCTCATTATTATCTTACCAAAACTACCCATCTACTTATTTTATTTATTTTACAAAACCGTGTTTTCAAATAACCTTTCAAAAATGAACATCTTCCTTGTGGGATCGATATCTTTGAAAACTACATCGTAATTGTATACTTGCAGTTATCATCATTTTTCTATTTTGATATTGGTACTGACAGCACCCCGACTAAGTTTTTGTCCCCTTTTGTTGACTTGTTTTGATATCAGTAAAAAAGTGGTGAACACTTGTCTATAGGCCGAGCCCTAGCTTTCCCGATTTTCAGGGGTTTCCTATCAGACAGGGAATTAGCTCTCGGGCTAATTACATAGGTATTAGCTCGTGGGATAATTACCTACCTTATATAAATAGAAGCTTTTGCTTATTATTTGAAGGACAAAAATTTTCATAAGAAACCTAACTTTTGCTCTCAAGTTCTGGTTTCCAAACTCATCCAAACCCTTTCCGATCCAAACTCCTAGCTAGGTAAAATTGAGGGTAACTGGCTCTAAGCCTAGTTTTAATCTCATTATTTTTTATATTGCATATCGATTTTGGGGTAAAGAGTCGATTGAGCTGCTTTACCATTATTCTAATAAAAATGCATTAATATGTTGAAAATGAGCTTGCAAGTGATGGGAAATTCTGCACGCATTATTCTGGTAAATCCCAACTAGTGCCATTACTCTACTGGATTTTCTATTACAATTTATTATTTTATTAAACCGTTGTAATGCCAAAATTATCATTTAAAGCCATAATTCTTAATTTTCGAGTGATTTGTAACTGTTATATCGAAACTTGGAATCTCTTTTTTCGGTATAAATATCCCATCGAGGATCAATATACGGGTGGCGACTTCAATGAAATAAAGTATTAAATTTATTTTATTATTATCTTTGATTTATAAGAAATTAGAATTAAAAAAGCGATTTTCCTCAATCTGGCCACATTTCAGATTTATGGAATAAAAACAAATATTTCTGAAATAAGTTTACATGAAAACTTTTGAAACATAAATGTTTTTATAAACAACTAAAGTGGGTGAACCCATGTCTCGCACAGTTTAACCCCAAGAAAAGTCTTTTCGATGAAAAGATCGCAGTTCATAATTTTATTAAATGAATGAATCTTACACAATGGGATACTCGGCTTAAAAGTTCTTGAACATGCTTGATAAATGGCTCGTTAAAATACTTGCAAACAACTCATCAATAACCTCAGTAATTGGCTCATGAACATGTCCAAGAATAAGAATATTGTATTAAGCATATAAATTATAAATATATTATGAAAAATATATATGCATAGCTATATATGTAACGTAAATTTAATTACTTTTAAGAGATAAATAAATTTAAAATATATAATACTTTGATTCATGAAATTAAAACATAATATTAGGCTTAAAAACTCAGCTTGATCTTGTCCAAAATTTATTTAATATTATGTTCACCTAAAGCTCGAATTAACAAAGCTCGGGTAAGCTTGATTTAAACTAAGCTCGAGCTCTTCTCAGGCCCAGTTTGACCAAGCTTGAGTTCGGCTTGGATGACTTGTTTGACTAAGATCGAGTTCGTTAAAAATTTAATCAACAGAGTTTGAAAAGTCACTATTCGAGCTTGGCTCAGCTCGTTTATAGCCCTAATTAAATGTTAACGTACAAAATGGATGCATTATTGCAAAATACAAATATAGTAAATTGTAAAATAAATGCATATGTAATTTCTTTCCACCTTAACACAAATGCCATGTATCACCCATAGCTATCAAGTGTAACACTCTACTTTTAAAAGTTGGCAAAAGTAATACAGTTTTTCCTATAAATGCCATATTTTAACTTCTAATTCCAGAGAGAAAATTAGAATCTTTGAAAAGTTAGCCCAACAAGAAAATGACATGTAACATTGAGGGGGAAAACTATATTAGTTTTTCCAACTTAGAGGCTAAAGTGTAAACACTTGAAAGTTGAGGTTGATGCATGACTTTATTGTCAATTTTATGTAGTAAAAGTGTTAATTGTCCCACATTGATTGAAAGGTCAATTAATGTGGGTGTGAGCACGGGATTTAGGTCCTCCTCACAAGTTCGATAATGAAGTTACAATTTTATTTCCCATGTTAGTCTTTAACCACCAATATTGGTGATATCAGTAACGATGTTTCCAACATCATTATTGACATCCACAAGGTAGGTCTACCTTTTTTCAAATTTTGAGCCATTAAAGTTAAACTTTTTCATCTTTCCATCTTTGACTGATACAAAACCATCCCTTAACCTTACCTAGGATATGTGATCTCTCCCTTTTTATGGGGATTTGACAAAAAGAAAAAAAAAAGTAAGCATGGACAAAAGTGAAAAGTGAAAAAAAAAAGATCTAACGTTTGAATTTGAATTTGAATTGAAGGGAGATCCAATACAAATTGGAGAGCTTTTGTTTAGTAAAATAGGAGCTCAGTTTCATGAAAATAGAAAGCAAGAAAGAGAGTTCAAAGTTGAGAGGATAAACTTGTGTTCTTGAGGGTTCTTGAGTGAAGTACTATGCTTTAAACAACCAAACACTTGGGATTTCGAGTAGCTAGGTTTAAATTCATGCAAATGGTTTAAACTTGGATCCCTTTGGGTCATTCATTCATCCTTTAAGAAATTTGGAGGTTTAGAAACACTTTCTAGGAAAACTTGAGGTTTAGAGTAATTTTAAGAAAAATTGAGGTTTTAGAGTTTCATGAAGTACTTTCATCAAGTTCTAACTCAATATATGAAAAATTTGAGTTCTTGAGGATTCATCTATGGGAAATAGCTTAAGGAGTTCAAAGAAAGGGTCAAAAACATCTCTTTCATCCACCACTTAGTTACTATACTATCAAAAGTTTTACCACTTTGATTTGGAGCCACAAATTATCTCATTTTCAAAGACCTTGACAACAACCAATCAATCAGCCATAAAGAAACAAGGAGAGCTTTTGGGAGGACTTCGTAGAACCTGAAGAACTGGATTCGCAAAAACGGGGTGAGCCTTTGAGTTCCTATAGTCTAGGCTTTCATTTATATACTTTTTTGTTGTATTTCATACTTTTTAAGGTTTTGGACTGCTATTGTCAACTGTAACATCGCTACTGACATGGGTAACATTGGAAATAATGTTTATAACACTATTATTGAAGTCACCAACACTAGTAACAATGTTACATGGTTAAAAATAGCTTCGTATATTGTTTAAAATTTAGATCTATGTCTGAGAAGGTTAGTGGTGATCATTCAGACCTAAATGAGTTTCCAAAGACATAGAACCTTAGTTTAAGTATTTTTGGATACTTGAAACTATTTTGAAAAATGTTCAGGGTTGTTAAAGTTAGTTCCATCTCTATTGATGTACATTTTACCAAATTTAACAACCTCATTTTCAAAGTAAGTTGAATGACAGCTCCATTTTTTTTATTTTAGATCTAGATTTATGTTTTTTGAAGCTAGATACCCCTACAAAGGGAACCGAAATTCCTTGATAGTAGATTCGACAACATAACATGCTACATTTTACAAATAAAATGAGCAAGAATCGAGTCTAAAATTAATCATTTTCACAAGAAAGTGTGTTAAAAGTTTTCATTGATTTCACTCGACCACAGGGGTCCAGTTATCAACTATAAATTATCACCATTAACTGAGTCTTGTTTGGTATACTAACATGTATTTATGATATGATATATCCCATGTGCTAACATTTATGGATGTAGGTAGATTCGATTAGATATGTTAGGATTTATTTTCCTACGGTTATCGCACATACTGTATTGATGTATTCATTTGTTATATTTCATCTATATTGGGCAAATCTATTCTCATTCCCAATATGTACTTAATCCTTGTAGAATAGAGGCATTTGTTTACTTTCCTGCATTTTATTTATTTATCGTTTTCCGCATGTTTGCTAAAATAACCATATAAGCCAAAATATTTAGTTTGAATTAAAATATTATAAAAGTGTTCATGTACAATGTAATTTAACTCAAATAGCAAAATGAAATACGTAACTCATCATGACCTGATCTCTATACTATATTATGGTCTTGGAAAAAGGATCTAGATTATACTAAAATTTCTCGGAATAGCTGATCCAAGTAGCGACAATAACATAAGCTAGAGATTAAAGTATCGGTTCTTTTGAACTTGTTTCACACAACAAAACAACACTTTTCATCCTCGTTTTTGACACCCTCATGCCCCATCTCACAAGGCCGATGCACACACAGGTCGAAACTTCATCAGCTCATAATGGGGTTTATAGGTTAATGTGTGTTTACTTTACCATTAGACTAGTCTTTTGGTAATCTCTCTGATCATTTAACCTATAGCAGTCAAGTTCTGGGGAAAATGTATTTTTTTACCTAAATTTTATAATATAAGTTTTTTGAATACAGAAAACATGATATGAAGGATCCTTCTTTTGGTATTCATATCAATTAATTTTAGTTCTGTGTAGTTATAAAGTTAAACTGAAATAAGTTTAGTTCAATTTATTATAATTAAATTCACATACCTAAATATTTTACTGTAAAATTTGTAAAACAAGCTTAATGTTTTGGTTGATGTCTCAGTATGGTGTCATATGGGAACAAGATTGGTCTAACTCATTTAGATATTTGTTTAACTCTCTAACTAAAATTTGGCTGCAGTTGAAAGTAGGTTATCAAATGTCCAGCCTACACTTTGTCCTCAAATACTAGATGAATTCCTAAAGAACAACTGAACATGATATATCTGAAATTGGGAAACATACACATGGAAAGTGAATGAGATATGTGAATGATCTTTGAATGGAAATGATATGTCAAGCCTATATCATTCATTTGGGTATTCACTACCCTGAAGGGAATTATCATCGGAAACATAACCGCGACGAAGGAATTACCGATAAAAATTTCCTTAAATTTGGAATAGTATCTTGTCAAAAACCATTAATAAAGTTTCAATTTAGTTTATTTCATCAAATAAATCTAACATGAATGTCTCTGTAAGAGATGATAGTAGTTGAGACTCTCAAATATTTACTCTTCGAAATCACACGCACGAACACCTCTTGATTCAGGACTGATGCTAACCAATTGTGATTCTAAAGACAACAAACTCTCCAAAACCCCATATCCCAATAAATTAAAGTATTCTGCCTATTGATTGTGGCTGCCACATTTTTTAACATTTAGAAAATTAGATTTCTTTTGTTGTTAGATTAGCTATTTGTATTTTCAATTATTCACTTAAAGTTTAGTATTTATAATTATATTAATTGGTAAAATTATAATTTTCAATTATAACATAGCTAATAACAAAGCATTACAAATTAATCCAATTAATTTCTTACTACAAATAATTCAATTAATTAACTTGATAATGTAATCAATTTTTTAGTATGCAGATTGACTAAAATGTATTCAAAATTATTTCAACAATTGTTGTTGTTCGAATGGACCTAGCAAGTGCACTAGATCATGATTAGTAGTATAGGGCAAGACCAAGTGTCATTCACACAAGGAGAAAGGAAAGTGATTAAATTTACAAAGAAAATTAGTAGTTAGAAGTATACAATATTAAAATGATGAATGAAAATTTAAAGATTGCTGGAAATAAATAAAATAGAGAAAAGGTTGTTGTAAAGCTAAATAAAAATGAAAACAAATTGCAAGCATCACCAACAAGTTAACTGGCGTGGGAGCAACCTCTTTCAGTTATTCTAATATGTTAATGAAGTAGATCTAGGGTATCTTCCATGAAATTCATTAAGCTCAACCTACTATCTTATTACTTAGATCCACTATAAAACTTCACTCTGGTATTTCTCCACATGCAATTTATGTTTTATGTATTAAGCTCAAGCAAATATTCTATTTAATTTAAATAGAAACCCCTATCACATTTCTAGTCTCCTTTCGGTGCTTGTAGAAGTGTGTGCTTTGTGTTAAATCCGTGTTCACAATTCATCTTTCGATTTTTCTTGATCACACTAAGCATAAGTTGGGCCCTAACTTATAAAACTTTAAGTGCATGCAAACACATATATAAGGTTATTTTTTTTTTTTTGAAGAAAATGAATATTATCATTCAAACTGGTAGCATGGAGTACATACACCAGAGGAAGATCTGGAACGATCTGGAACGATCTGGCACCTACTCGACCAATCTTGTAGATTTGGAACGATCTTTCTGAAAGGAAATAGATCTGGGTCTCGAAAGAGGAAGATCAACATGGATCTTTGCCTTAAAATCGATAAAGTCCAACCCATTTCTGAAACTATCAAAATCGAGATGTGCAGCAGCAGATCTATGATTGAAGATAACAAACTCGCAGCGAAAGACAAAAAGAACAGATGCAGATTATTGAAACAACAAAAAAAACACATAAAAAGGAATTAAAACCTGGATGAGAGTAGGAAAAACGCTCAAAGGAGCGTCTTTCCCCCTTTGAGTGTTCTTGAGCAGAAGGTGTTCTTGAGAGTTGCAGAGAGTTTGGGTGTAGAGAGAGAGAAGAAAGATTATATAAGGTTATATTAAAAGAATGAAAGTTACAACACCACTAGCAAACTGTTGGCCTATTGGCTTGCTGGCTAAGCTTGCTCCGAAATTAGAAACTAATAAAATGCAGAAAAATTAAAATAAAACATAAAAGAAAATGTTATATAAAATTAAGAAACATAAAAGTTGAGAGTAAAGAAGCCAATCAAGGCTTGCCAACAACTACAACAAGGACCTATTTATAGAAGGCAAGTGGACAAGTC
>CAOJBI013820160.1:0-15316 GCA_948277035.1 Euphorbia corollata
GGCATCAGCTGCGGCGGAGCACTTGGTCGCTGACCATGCGGCTAGCCCGACAACCTGGCCCGTTGACGCGACGGCATCGCCGGGCAGTGCATCCTGATCGCCCGCCACCTTTATCCACACCCGATGACGGCTGCCGTCTTACGCATTGGCCTGATCTCCGACACGCATGGCGTGCTGCGGCCCGAGGCGGTGGCTGCGTTGCAGGGCTGCACGTCGATCATCCATGCCGGCGATGTGGGCAAGCCGGAGATCCTCACTGCGCTGCAGGCGCTGGCACCGCTGCATGCGATCGCCGGCAATATCGACAACAAGCCCTGGGCAGCGCAGCTTCCGCAAACGCTGGATCTGCTGATCGCAGGCGTGCGGATCCATGTGTTGCACGATCTGAAAACGCTGGCAGCGGATGTTGCTGCCGATGTGATCATCAGCGGGCATTCGCACAAGCCGTCGATACACACGCACGACGGTGTGCTGTACATCAATCCGGGCAGCGCCGGCCCGCGTCGCTTCAGCTTGCCGATCAGTGTGGGCACGCTGTGGCTGGGCGATGGTCCGCCGCAGGCGCAGCTGCAGCTGCTGGAAATACGCTGACGGAAGTTGGATTCGTGCAACAGAGACGTGTGCAGGGATCTGGAGCGGCCAGCAAGACAACTGCGCCGCCGTCAGGCAGGCGCGGTCGCTGCCCGGAATCGGCATGGCCATGCGTGCACTGTGCTTCTGAGCGCGCCGTCCGCATCCACCTGAAGGCCGCTACGTTTTGTTAGCCGCTTTTAGACAACGCCGTGCGCTGAAATGCATCGGCCGGGCACGCAGGCCACCGCCGCATGCGCTGAGCATGCGGTGCATGCGATGACCAGCAGCAGCGACCGCTACTAACCTGTGCTGACGTGCCTGCTTGTGGAGTCGCACATAAGTCGTTCGTTGCCTGCATGTGTACGCTCGCGACCCCTGCGCTGACCTTGTCTGCACGCAGGCGGGACCATCCTTGTGCGTCGAGTCGCCGCAAGGATTTTCCCCATGAATACCCGTCGCCAGTTCCTTTCCGCCGCCGCTGCCGGCACCGCCGCATTGGCCGCCGCCCCGTTGTTGGCACAGACTTCCGCACCGGGCAGCGTGATGCCCACGCGCGGCAAGGCGGCCGCATCCGCGTTGCCGACCAATTCCGCAAGCAAGGGCGCACGCTATCGGCCCTCGAGTCGGCTGGGCTTTGGTGGCGTGGCGATCGGCAATGGCTTTGCGCCGACCAGCGATGCGCAAAGCGAGGCGACCCTGGCTGCGGCGTGGGAATCGGGCGTGCGGTACTTCGATACCTCGCCGTGGTACGGCCTGGGCCTGTCCGAGCGCCGTACCGGGCACCATTTGCACAATCACGCTGCAGACGACTATGTGCTGTCGACCAAGGTCGGGCGCCTGCTGACCGCAACCGACAAACCGCCGAAGACGATGTGGCAGCAGCCGTCGCCCTTCGATTATCGCTACGACTACAGCGCCTCCGGCGTGCGTCGCTCGATCGAAGACAGCCTGCAGCGGCTGGGCGTGTCGCAGATCGATATCGCCTACATCCACGACCTGTCGCCGGAGAACGAGAAAGACCTGGGGATGCCGTGGGAACAGCGCTTTGCCGAAGCGGTGAAAGGCGCGATGCCCGAGCTGACCAAGATGCGCAAGGAGGGCCTGATCAAGGCCTGGGGCTTTGGCGTCAATCGCCCCGAGCCTGCCCTGCGTGCGATCGAAGAGGCCGACCCGGACATCTTCCTGCTGGCCTGCCAGTACTCGTTGCTCGATCACGCGCAGGCGCTGCACGACACCTTCCCGAAGATCGCAAAGCATGGCGCGTCAGTGGTGGTCGGTGCGCCGCTGCTGGCGGGCTATCTGGCCGGGCGCGAGCGTTATCTCTACGACGGCACCGTGCCGGAATGGGCGCCGGCCAAGCGCCAGAAAGCACTCGCCATCTGCGAGCGCCACGGCGTGGATCTGCGCACGGTGTCGCTGCAGTTTGCCGCTGCGCCGAAGGTGGTGTCCGCGGTGATTCCGGGTGCGCGCACCGCCGAGCAGGCGCTTGCGAATGCGGCCTCGATGCGCGTGGCGATTCCGGCAGCGGTATGGGAAGAGCTCAAGCGCGAGCAGGTGATCGAAGCGGATGCACCGGTGCCTGTGCTGGGCTGAGCCTTACGCGTGGTGAGAGTGCCATCGCAAACGCATGCGCTTGCGATGCATCACGTCACACTGCAGGCATCACCTCATCCATCACGGAATCAACAGCGGCCGCAACGCAGGCACTTGCCTGGCCAGTTCGTCGGCGACAATCGCCGCGAACAGGTCGGCGCCGTCCGCACCCAGATGGGTGTAATCAAATGCCAGCTTGGCCTGGCCCATCGGCTCGGCACTGGCGTTGTCCTGTGCACGCGCAGCGGCGACAGCGGGCGCGGCTGGCGTCGATGCGGTTTGCGCCGGGGTCTTGCCGATGGTGGTGCCCGATTGCGCGGCTAGCACCTGCTCCGGATCGGCCGGCCGCTGCGCCAGGCGCATTGCCAGCACCGGACCCATGCCTTGCACTAGGGCGCGGCTGCGCGCGTGCAGGTCGATCAACGGCACCTGCAATTCCTGCGCGAGCGTGCGCGTGGCCTCGGCCCAGGGCGCCAGATCGTCCAGCAACTGACCGCGCTCGAACTGCCGCCGCGTCAATGGCGTGACCAACACCGGAATCGCACCGGCAGCACGTGCCTCGGCCACGTAGCGGCGCAGGTTGGCGGGGAATTCGGTCGCCAGGTCGGTGGAACGCCCCGGCTTGCCCGGTTGATCGTTGTGGCCGAACTGGATCAGCACATACACCTGGCGATACCCGCCGCTGCGCAGCTCGTGCAGCGCGATCTCCCACGAACCTTCGGCACGGTAGTTGGACGTGCTGCGGCCGCCGCGCGCCAGATTAAGGCAGCTTAGAAACGAGGTCACATGCTGTGCGCAAAAGCTCGGTCCCCAGCCGCCCTGCACGGCGGTGGTGGAGTCGCCGACCAGCACGATCTTGCTGGCTGCAAGCGCGGGCGCAGCGGCGGTGGAGGCCGATGCCTTGGATGCGAGCGGCGTATCGCCCGGCGCGGCAGCGGCCGCATCGGCACACGTCAGGCAGGCAGCGGCCAGGGCTGTCAGCAGCATCGGTGCAATAAAGAAATCCTTACGCATGCATCACCTCGAAAACGACTGAACCACGGCTGCGCGCTCGCCGGAATAGGGGGCGGCCAGCGCTACGGAATCGGCCTGTCCTGCGCAGACCTGCCGGTCTGGAACATTCGTACCCGTGTGGCGACCGCACACCACATGCTGATCGCCCCGCCGGAACGAAAGCGCTCAGAACGTACCGCGCTGGATGAAGGGCGCCTGCTGGTAGAGCCGCCGTTCGCCACCGCGCGGGTCGTTGTCCATCCGGCTCGGCACATCGAACAGCAACGTGTCGCGGTGCTGCAGCGAGTACTGGCGCCAGCGTGGCAGGCCGCGATGATTCGGGTCGCCATGGCGTGCGAAGGCGAGCAGCGCCTCGCTCATCTGCTCGGCCATGCGCTGCGCAGCGGCGCCGTCGCCGGTGCGCGAGCCAGGCTGCCCAATGGTGTCGAAGACCAGCGGGATATCCAGCGTGTGGAAGGCGCCGAACTTGCCACCCTCCAGCGGCGAGCCCCAGTCCAGCTGATACACCCAGGTTGGTGCGCCCTGGCGTGCACGCGCTTCGGCCTCCTCGACCGCGCCGCGCCACGAGCGGCCCGCCGTGGTCGCGGCAAAGAACACGTCCGATGGCGAGTACTGCGGATACAGCCGGCGATATTCGGCAATCACCACCTGCGGCAGCAGGTCGACGTACTGCTGGCTTTCCAGCCTGGCCGGCAGCTCGTCCCAGCTCAACGCAAAGTTCTTCGCGTCGTTGCCGAGAAACGCGCGCGTCTCGTCGCGGGTATTGCCGATCACCAGCGGAATCCTGGCCGATTGCAGCGGCGCGGTCGGCCAGAACGGATGCACCGGCACATTGCGTGCATCCAGCACCGGGCCGAAGTACAGCGCGCTGTTTTCCACCCGCGAGGGATCGCGCAGCTGCGCGGCGGCCAGCAGCTGCGCAACCGGCAGCGTGCGGATGCGCGCAAGCTCGCCGGGCGCGAGTTTCAAGGCATCCAGCAGCAACTGCGCACGCTGCGTGGCCGCACGCGGGCCGGCCACGGTGACCTGCTGCCCGCTCATGGTCCAGGCGCGGTGAAACAGGCCGCGCGCGGCCGGCATCGCCATCAGGGTGGCGATCTTGGCGCCGCCACCGGACTGGCCGAACACGGTGACATTGCCGGCATCGCCGCCGAATTCGCCCGCGTGCTGGCGCACCCATTGCAGTGCCTGGATCAGGTCCAGCTGCCCGACATTGCCGGAGTCGGCAAAGCCGGCATCGCCCAGCTGCGCCAGCGACAGGTAGCCGAACAGGTTGAGCCGGTGGTTGACGGTGATCACCACCACGTCGCCGCGTTTGCACAGGCGTATGCCGTCGTACAGCGGGTCGCTGCCGGAGCCGGTGGTGTAGCCGCCGCCGTGGATATAGAACAGGATCGGCCGCTTGCCGCCATCGCGCAGGCCCGGCGTCCATACGTTGAGGAACAGGCAGTCCTCGCTGGTGGGTTCGCTGGCCTTGAGTTGCGGCGCGGCCACCGCGTAGGCGCTGGCATCGCGCACGTCCTGCCATGGATTTTCCGGCACGGCTGCCTGGAAGCGCCGCGCGGCGGTGTCGCCGGCGTACGGGATGCCCTTGAACACGCAGATGCCCTGGTCGCGATGACCGCGCAAGGCGCCGCCACGCACGCGTGCCAGCGGCGCGCTGGCGTCGCGTGGCGGCGGCGGGGGGGCGACGCCAGCAAAGCCGGGGAGCGCTGCGGCGGCAGTGGCGAGCAGGCCGCCACGCAGCAGCGTGCGTCGGCGCGCGTCGGGCGTGGACGGCGCCGTCATCGCGCCAGGTCCTGCGCCGGTCCCGATGCAGGAGCCGGCGGCTGCGCCTTGGCGACATGCGTGATCCAGGCCTGTGCCAGTTGCGGCCAGGCGGCCACGGTCAGGCCGCTGCCGCTGGCGGTGCCGAAGCCATGGCCGCCCTGCGGGAAGACATGCAGCTCGCTCGGCACGCTGGCGCGCAGCAGCGCGTCGTGCATCAGCAGGCTGTTGCGCACCGACACCACGGTGTCGTCCTGCGCATGCAGCAGAAAGCTGGGCGGGGTGCGTGCATCCACATGCAGTTGCGGCGAATACGCACGCACCTGCGCATCGGCTGGACTGCTGCCGAGCAGGCGCTCGCGCGAGCCGGCGTGCGCGTTGGCGCTGTCCATGTCGATGACCGGGTAGATCAGCAGCGCAAAATCCGGCCTCGCGCTCAGTGCATCGGCCGCATCCACCTTGGGGTAGACCTGCGCGGCGTAGCGGGTGGCCAGGCTGGCGGCGACATGGCCGCCGGCCGAGAACCCCATCACCCCGACCCGCTGGGGGTCGATGCCGTAACGGGCGGCATTGGCGCGGATCAGCCGCAGCGCGCGCTGTGCATCGGCCAGCGGCACGTCGGCGCCGTTCGGGTGGCCTTCGCCGGGCAGGCGGTAGCGCAGCACGAACAGGGTGATGCCGGCCTGGTCGACGAAGCTGGGCACCAGTGCGCTGCCCTCGTTGTCGAGCACGATGCGCTGGTAGCCGCCGCCGGGGGTGACCAGCAGGGCGGTGCCGTTCGGCCGCTTGGGCCGGTAGACCACCAGATACGGCGTACTGATCTGCTGGATGTAGCGATCGGGCAGGGCCGGGTCGCTGCTGCGTTGGACGATGCGCTGTGGCTGCTGCAGCGGCTTGTCCCCCGGTGCCATCCCCTTGGGCCATAGCAGGATCCGGCTGGCCTGCTCGGCTGCGGTATCGGCGCCGGGCACCTCGGCCGCCAGCACTGGTCCGGCCAGCAGCGCTCCCACCATCACCACCACCGTCATGCACTGGCGCATGACGCTCGAAAACGCGGCAAACACGCGCGTCTGGCTTGTCTGTTCCATCCACCCCTCCCAGGGTTGCTTCGTTGCTGCGGCCAGTTTTGCCGCACTGCACATTGCCAATGACACCGGTTTACCATATACAGCACACCGTGCCACTGTCGATTGGCAGTGCAACAAAAACACCTATCAGGGAGACACCCTTGAGCAACGACGCCGCCACCCCACCATCCTCCACATCCTCGCTGTCGCAGATCGCCCAGCGCTTTGTGGAGGCACGCCGTGCAGGGGCATCGCTGCCGGACTTTCCAGGGCAGATCCCCGACGATCTGCTCACCGCCTACCAGGTGCAGGATATCGCCATCAGCCAGTGGGACGACCAGGTGGTCGGCTGGAAGGTGGGCTACATCGCCGCCGAGCGCCGCGACGCATCGGGCGACGAGCGCCTGCTGGGCCCGATCTTCTCGCACAAGCTCTGGAATGCTACCGGTGGAACAACCGAATTCCCGATCTACGCAGGCGGCTTCGGTGCGGTGGAGGCCGAGTACGTGCTGCGCCTGGACGCGGACGCGCCGGCCGAGCAGACCCACTTCACTCCTGACCAGGCGGCGCAGCTGCCGGCCACGCTGTTCATCGGCGTGGAAATCGCCAGCAGCCCGCTGGCGACCATCAACAAGCTGGGCCCGCGCGTGGTGATCTCCGACTTCGGCAACAACAACGGCCTGATCCTGGGGCCGGAAGTGACTGATTGGCTGGCGCGCGACGAATCCGCGCTGACCGCCGAAACCCTGATCGACGACCAGCTGGTCGGCACCGGCGGGGCCACCACGTTGCCGGGCGGCTTGCGCGCGGCCTACGCATTTGCGCTCAGCCGTTCGGCCCGGCGCGGGCGTCCGCTCAAGCGCGGTGATCTCATCGCCACGGGCAATGCCACCGGTATCCATGACATCGAAGTGGGACAGCATGCCCTGATTCGCTTCGCCGGCATCGGCGACATTTCCTGTACGGCTGTGTCCGCCAAGTAACGCCGGACCCAGTGACCAGACGCTTGGGAGGGCGCCAATGATCACACGCAGACATTTCCTCGGTGCCGGGCTCGGTGCCGCCGCGGCCGGCCCCTGGCTGGGCGCGGGTGCCACCACGCCGATCCCCGGCGGGCAGCTGCTGACGGCCACCGACGTGCATGTCGGCGACTACCCCACCGTGGAGGCGGTGCGGTGGTTCGGCAAGCAGCTGGAGCAACGCAGCAACGGCCGGCTCAAGTTGCGCCAGTACCACTCCGGCCAGCTGGGCCGCGAGTCCGAGGCGATCGACATGGCGCGCTTTGGCGCCATCGACATCACCCGGGTGTATTCGGGCGCGTTGAACAACGCCTTTCCGCTGACCCAGGCGCTGTGCCTGCCGTACGTGTTTGACTCGGTGCCGCACCTGCGCCGCGCCATCGACGGCCATGTCGGCGACAGCGTGCTGCGCAGCTTCGAGCAGCGCGACCTGGTGGGCCTGGCGATCTACGATTCCGGTGCGCGTTGCTTCTACAACACCAAGCACCCGCTGCACCGCCCGGAAGATCTCAAGGGCCTGAAACTGCGCGTTGCCTCGTCGGACATCTTCCTCAAGCTGATGCGCATGCTGGGTGCCAATCCCACCCCGATGTCGCTGGGCGAGACGTTCTCGGCGATGGAAACGCACATGATCGACGGTGCGGAAAACAACATGCGCAGCTTCCAGTCCAGCCGGCATTTCGAAGCCGCGCATTACTGGTCGCAGAGCGAGCATTCCTATGCGCCGGACATCCTGGTGATGTCGCGGCAGAGTTTCGAATCGCTGCGCCCGGACGATCGCGCCCTGGTGGTGGAACTGGCACGCGCCTCGGTACCAGTGATGCGCAATCTGTGGGATGCCTCGGAGACCGTCGCGCGCAAGCAGGTGATCGATTACGGCGTCAAGCTCAATCAGGTCGACATGCCGGCGTTCCGCGCCGCCGCCGCACCGCTGCTGGCCGAATACCGCAAGCAGCCGGAGATCGAAGCGCTGTACCGCCGCATCCGCGATTTTGCATAGAGGTGACCCGATGACCGAACCCGAGACCGTCGCCGTCCCGGTCGCGCCGTTGCAGCGCGCGCTGGACCGCGTTTCCGATACCGCCGTTGGCGTGGCATCCATCGCGCTGCTGGGCCTGGTGGTCGTGCAGGGCTGGCAGGTGTTCACCCGCTACGTGCTCAACGACTCGCCCAGCTGGACCGAGCCGGTGACGCTGCTGTTGCTCAGCACCGCCTTGAGCCTGGGCGCGGCTGCCGGCGTGCATACCAACCGCCACTTCGGCTTCTACCTGCTGGGCGAACACGTGCCGCCGCTGGTGCGCAGGGTGTTCGACCTGATCCGCCCGTTGATGATCATGTCCATCGGTGCGGTGCTGGCGTGGTGGAGCGCGGCGCTGCTGCTCGATGGCCTGGATATCAAGATGGCCGGCGCGCAGATGCCACAGAGCATCAACTACCTGCCGCTGTCGATCGGCGGTGCGCTGATGGTGATCTTTGCCTTGTACAAGCTGTGGCGTGTGCTGCGCCCGATCCAGGCCGGAGGAGTGCGCTGATGGGCATTGCGATGTTGTTGGGAACCTTCGTGGTGCTGCTGCTGATCGGCGTGCCGGTGGCGTATGCGCTGGGCGCGGCCGCACTGGCCACGCTGCTGTATCTGGACCTGCCCACGGTGGTGCTGGTGCAGCAGATTTCCGCCGGCAGCGGCTCGGCCTCGTTGATCGCCATCCCGTTGTTTATCTTCGCCGGCGAGCTGATGCTGCGCGGCGGTATCTCCGAACGCCTGATCGCGTTGGCCTCCTCGCTGGTGGGGCGCGTGCGTGGCGGCCTGGGCCAGGTCAGCGTGCTGTCGTCGCTGTTCTTCGGCGGCGTGTCCGGCTCGGCGATCGCCGACGTTTCGGCGGTCGGCGGCACCATGATCCCGCAGATGATCAAGCGCGGTTACGACCGCGACTACGCGGTCAACGTGAGCATGACCGCCGCGCTGGTGGCGTTGCTGGTGCCGCCCTCGCATAACCTGATCCTGTTCTCTGCCGCGGCCGGTGGCGGGCTGTCGATCGCCGACCTGTTCGCGGCCGGCATCTTCCCGGCGCTGCTGATGACCGCGGCGATGATGGTCACCGGCTATGCGGTGGCGCGCCATCGCGGCTACGGCACCGAGCCGTTCCCCGGCTGGCGCGCAGTGGCGCTGCGCCTGATCGGCGCGTTGCCGGGCCTGGGCCTGGTGGCGTTGATCTTCATCGGTATCCGTGCCGGCATCTTTACCGCGGTGGAGAGCGCGGCGATCGCGGTGGTGTACGCCTTGATCGTCACCGCGCTGCTGTATCGGCAGCTGCGGTGGGCCGAGTTCTTCGCCGCGGTGACGCATGCGGCGCGCACCACCGGCGTGATCCTCTTCGTGATCGCCACTGCGGCGGTGTTCGGCTGGCTGCTGGCCTACCTGCAGGTGCCGGCCGCGGCGGTGAAGTTCCTGCAGGCCATCGCCGACAGCAAGAACACGGTGCTGTTGATGATCGTGGTGATGCTGTTGCTGCTGGGCATGTTCATGGACCTGGCGCCGAAGATCCTGATCTGCACGCCGATCTTCCTGCCGGTGGTCAAGGCCTACGGCATCGACCCGATCCACTTCGGTCTGGTGATGGTGCTGGCCGGCGGCATCGGCCTGATCACCCCGCCGATCGGCTCGGTGCTGTTCATCGGCACCTCGATCGGGCAGATCACCATCGCCCAGAGCATGCGCACCATCTGGCCGTTCTGGCTGGCGGCCCTGGGTGTGCTGCTGATCGTGGCGTTCTTCCCCGAACTGTCGCTGTGGCTGCCACGCGCGCTGCGCGCGTAAGTGACCGCGATCCCGACTGCGTCCGTCAGGCGGGCGTCGTCGGTGCGTGGCATTGGGCTACTCAGCGCGGGCAGTGCGATGTCCGCATGCCGCGCCTCGCTCGACAAACGCCTGCCGACGCTACCGGCGCGCTGCCCAGCGTGGCTGCTGGCAGGTAGTTCCGCCTTCATCCAGGCGGCCGACGCTCCAGGCGCTGGCCGCCGCATCGCCCCGCCGTGCGGGGACTAGGAGCAAGCATGCGTGTGCGTATCGCTTCAACCGGTTTGCGTTGGCTGCTGGCCGGCGGCCTGCTGCTGTGTGCCGGGCTCGCTGCCGCGGCCGACTGGAAGCGCGGCATCGAACACCAGCGCATCGCCGACCAGGGCAACGGCACCTTCCTCAACCCGGTGCTGGCCGGCGATCACCCCGACCCGTCGGTGCTCAAGGACGGACAGGACTACTACCTCACGCTGTCCTCGTTCGATGCCTACCCGGGCCTGCCGATCTGGCACTCGCGCGATCTGGTCAACTGGCAGCCACTGGGCCATGCCATCACCCAGAACGTCGGCGCGATCTGGGCGCCGGACCTGATCAAGCACGGCAAGCGCTACTACATCTACTTCCCGGCGCGCCGCGGCGACCAGGGCGAGCGCAGCAACTTCGTGGTCTGGGCCGACAACATCAAGGGCCCGTGGAGCGCGCCGATCGACATCGGCCTGGGCAAGTACATCGACCCCGGCCACGCGGTGGGCGAGGACGGCAAGCGCTATCTGTTCCTGAGCGGCGGCGATTACGTGCAGCTGTCCGACGACGGCCTGAAAGTGGTCGGCACGCCCAAGCACGTCTACGACGGCTGGAAATACCCGGAAAGCTGGGACGTGGAAGGCTACGCCCAGGAAGGCCCCAAGATCACCCGCCGCAACGGCTGGTACTACATGACCACCGCCGTCGGCGGCACCGCCGGCCCGCCGACCGGGCACATGGTGATCACCGCGCGTTCGCGCTCGATCCACGGCCCCTGGCAGAACGCGCCCAACAACCCGATCACCCGCACCAAAAGCGCCGACGAGCCGTGGTGGTCGCGCGGCCATGCCACGCTGGTGGAAGGCACCGACCAGCGCTGGTGGATGCTCTATCACGGCTACGAACACGGCTACTGGACGCTGGGCCGGCAGGCCTTGCTGGACCCGATCGAGTGGACCCCGGACGGCTGGTTCGTCGCCAAGGGCGGCGACCTGGGCACGCCGCTGAAAAAGCCCAGCGGGCAGGCCTTGCCGCATGGGCTGGCGCTGTCGGACGACTTCCGCGCCAGCACGCTGGGCCCGCAGTGGGCGTTCTTCAACCCCGCCGCCGACGAGGCCAAGCGGCTGCAGGTCGGCGATGGCGTGTTGCGCCTGCAGGGCAAGGGCAGCGCCCCGCGCAACGCCTCGCCGCTGACGGTGATCGCCACCGACCAGGCCTACCAGTTCGAGGTGCAGATGACCGTGGCGCCGGGCGGGCAGGGCGGGGCGCTGCTGTTCTACAGCGACAAGCTCTATGCCGGCGTGGGCAGCAATGGCGAGAACTTCGTCATGCACCGCTACGGCGAGGAACGCCCCGGCACGCTGGCCCCCAGTGCGACCGGTGGCACCTTGTGGCTGCGGGTCACCAACAACCGCCACATCGTCACCATCCACAGCAGCACCGACGGCACCACCTGGACCAAGTACCCGGTGCAGATGGAAGTGTCCGGCTACCACCACAACGTGGCCGGCAAGTTCCTGGCCTTGAAGCCGGCGCTGTATGCCGCCGGGCAGGGCCAGGTGGAGTTCCGCAACTTCCGCTACCGCGCCCTGGACTGACCGTTCTGCATCGCCGGGCATGCCGCGGCACTGCCGGCTGCGGCGTGTCCTGCACGGCGGGTCCGGGGTGGCGGCAGGCTTCGCTCAGGTCTGCCGGCCGTCTGGCCGGTAGAATCCAATCAACTTCACTGGTTGACCGCTATGCCCGCCCGCAAGATGCCTGAAGAGGGAATGCCCGGCCTGCCGAAGGGCAAGGTAGCCACGATCAACGACATCGCGCGGATGTCGGGCGTGTCCAAGAAGACCGTGTCGCGGATCATCAACAACTCGCCGCTGGTGCGGCAGGACACCCGCGAGAAGGTCGAGGCGCTGATGCGCGAGGTCGGCTACGCGCCCGACCCGCTGGCGCGCGGGCTGGCGTTCCGGCGCTCGTTCCTGATCGGCATGGTCTACGACAACCCCACCGCGCAGTACATCGTGGACATGCAGTACGGCGCGCTGGACGCGCTGCGCGGCTCCAGCTTCGAGCTGGTGGTGCACCCCTGCGACAGCCGCAGCCCCGGCTACATCGAAGGCGTGCGCCGCTTCGCCCAGGCGCAGAAGCTGCACGGCGTGATCCTGGTGCCGCGCGCCTCCGAGGACCAGGCGCTGGCCGACATGCTGGCCGAGATCGGCTGCCGCTACACCCGCATCGCCTCGGTGGCGCTGGACACCACCTCGCAGACGGTGATCACCCACGACCGCGACGGCGCCGCCGAGGCGGCCGATTACCTGCTCTCGCTCGGCCACCGCGACATCGCCCTGGTCACCGGCCCCAGCGCCTACCGTTCCTCGATCGAGCGCACCTCCGGCTTTGCCGACGCGCTGACCCGGCGCGGCATCGAACTGCCGCCCGAGCGCATCGTCGAAGCCGGCTACACCTTCGAATCGGGCGTGGCCGCGGCCGAAAAGCTGCTGCTGGGCAAGAAGCGCCCCACCGCCATCTTCACCGGTAACGACGAAATGGCCGCCGGTATCTACAAGGTCGCCCTGCGCGCCGGCATCAGCATCCCGCGCCAGCTGTCGGTGATCGGCTACGACGACAGCTCGCTGGCCTCGCGCCTGTGGCCGCCGCTGACCTCGGTGCGCCGCCACACCCGCGACACCGGCCGCACCGCCGCGGCGATGCTGATCCAGCCCGACAACGCCCCGCAACTGCCCACCGCCAGCGTGCGCCCGCACCTGATCGTGCGCGACTCCTGCCAACCGCCGGAGGATTGAGCGAGGTCAAAGCCCAGGCAAGGGGACGCCAGGCGAGCAACAAAGCCCCTCTCCCGTCGGGGCGAGAAGACACGGCTTGCGCGCCATGGGCGCGCGTGCCTCGGAGCGCCCGCGCCGCCAGCGGGGCCCGGGCGCGGGGCGGGGGTTGGTGCGGCAGACAGCCATCTGAGAAAGCTCAGCCATGAGCTGAGGGCGCATAAGCCTCCACCTGACCAGTCAAGCCCCGCACCCAACACCACGCGCAGCCTCGTCCCCTCATCCGGCGCTGCGCCACCTTCTCCCCAGGGGAGAAGGAATTCCCACGCTGCCACGCCGCCATGCGGCTATCGTGCACTGCGCAATGACACCGGTTAACCAGAGCCGGTAGAATGGCCCGGTGCAAGCCAATCCCCCCGCGCTTGGCACCGGAGATCGCGCATGTCCCTGTACTGCAAGACCCACTACGCCACCCATCCCGACGCCATCAAGGGCGCCAGCAACGACGACCTGCGCGAGCTCTATCTGCTCGATGGCCTGTTCGTCGACGATGCGGTCACGCTCAAATACACCCACTACGAGCGCTTCGTGCTCGGTGGCGCAGCACCGCTCGGCACCACGCTGGAATTGCCCAGGCAGACCGAACCGGCGTCTGCCGCCGGCCATCCGTTCCTGGAGCGCCGCGAGCTGGGCATCCTCAATGTCGGCGCCGGCACCGGCAGCGTGACCGTGGACGGCACCGTCTACACGCTCGGGCCGAAGGACGGCCTGTACGTGGCGATGGGCAGCACCGATGTCAGCTTCGCTTCTGACGATGCCGCCAACCCGGCCAGGTTCTATCTGGCCTCGACACCGGCGCATGCGCGTTTCGAGACCAAGCAACTGTCGATCAAGGATGCCGTGGCGCTGGAGCGCGGCGCGCTGGAAACCAGCAACGAGCGCACCATCTACCAGTACATCGTGCCGACCACCTGCCAGTCCTCGCAGCTGTTGCTGGGCCTGACCGTGCTCAAGCCGGGCAGCGTCTGGAACACCATGCCGCCGCATCTGCACGACCGCCGCAGCGAGGTGTATTTCTACTTCGATCTCGGCGCCAACGACCGCGTCTATCACTTCATGGGCGAGCCGGACGCGCAGCGCCACATCGTGATCCAGAACAACGAAGCGGTGGTGTCGCCGCCGTGGTCCATCCACATGGGCGCCGGCACCAGCAATTACGCCTTCATCTGGGCGATGGGCGGCGAAAACCTGGATTACACCGACATGCATGTGCTGGACATCTGCCAGCTCAAGTAAGGCCATGCATGCCGGCCAGCACCGCACTCACCGCGTCGATGCGCTAGCGCCATCAACGCGCCAGCTCCACCCCATGCCAGCGGCCGCGCATCGCGCGGACGCACGCACTCATCCAACGTGGCACACCCAGCAGGAGCGATAAGGTAATGAGCAATCCGTTCAGTCTCGAAGGCAAGGTCGCACTGGTCACCGGTGCCAACACGGGCTTGGGCCAGGGCATCGCGCTGGCACTGGCGCAGGCCGGCGCCGACATCGCCGCCGCCGGCATCCAGGCGCCGACCGAGACCGAGGAACTGGTCAAGGGACTGGGCCGCCGCTTCGTCGCCATCCAGGCCAACCTGATCAGCATCGAACCGGTCGAACGCATCCTCAAGGAAACGCTGGACGGCCTGGGTCGCCTGGACATCCTGGTCAACAACGCCGGCCTGATCCGCCGCACCGACGCGGTGGATTTCAGCGAGCAGGATTGGGACGACGTGATGAACGTCAATCTGAAATCGGCCTTCTTCATGGCGCAGGCCGCCGGCCGCCATTTCATCGCCCAGGGCAGCGGCAAGATCATCAACATCGCCTCGATGCTGTCGTTCCAGGGTGGCATCCGCGTGCCGTCCTACACCGCCAGCAAGTCCGGCATCGCCGGCATCACCCGCCTGCTGGCCAACGAATGGGCGAGCAAGGGCGTGACCACCAATGCCATCGCGCCCGGCTACATGGCCACCGACAACACCGCCCAGCTGCGAGCCGACCAGGACCGCAACAAGGCCATCCTGGACCGCATCCCGGCCGCGCGCTGGGGCGTGCCGGCCGACCTCGGCGGCACCGCGGTGTTCCTGGCCAGCAGCGCCTCGGACTACGTCAACGGCGCCATCATCCCGGTCGACGGCGGCTGGCTGGCACGCTGAGTCAAACCCACGCGGTGCCTTCTCCCTCAGGGAGAAGGTGCCCGAAGGGCGAATGAGGACCGGCAGGCACGTACACGACCAGACGCGTGCCGCAGCTCCGACAAGACCTTCAGCACCTGATCGCTCACCGACAAGGCACCTGAAAAGCGAAGCAAGACCGCATCCAGGCGCGCACACCAACCAACTCCACAGTCGACACAACTTCCCCAAACCAATCGGAGCATCCCCATGAAAATCGCACTCATGAATGAGTTCAGTCAGGCCGGCAAGAACC
>CAOJBI013820622.1:0-10226 GCA_948277035.1 Euphorbia corollata
TAAAATAAGCCTTGAACAAAAAGAAGAAGAAAAAAGAGGCCATAGAATTATCAATATTGCACTCTCTGAATCTTTCTTGAAAAATTCGGGCTTGTTTCTTAATGCAGCTTTAATTCTATTTTTGTGTGTTTATAAATTATAGGGAAATTGTAAAAAATGTATAGTTTTTGAAAGTTATTTACAAATTTACCTTCTAAATAAACTATTTACATTGTATAACCTTTTTAAGTTTACAATTTTTCTCAGTACGCTCCTATTGAAAAACTGGTATATTCTTCTTCTTTTTTTCTGTAAAATTGAGAAACTGGTATATAACTGGTATATAACTGGTATATAACTGGTTTCTTACTGATATGTTTTTGTATGCGCAAAATGTTTTGTATGATCATGATGACAAGAGAGTTCCTCATATTATGTTCTTTGCTGCTGAAAATATTCCTCCCCTGCAAGAGCTAACCTACAATTATAATTATATAATAGACCAGGTTGTCGATGGTGATGGCAATATAAAGAAGAAGATTTGCTATTGTGGTTCTTCAGAGTGCACTGGGAGATTGTATTAAAACTGTCGAAGCAGCAGGACAATATTTTCTCAAGTTAGTTTATATTTTGATGGAACAGGTATTAAACTATATAGATATGCATGCTTGATTTCATTCCTATAAACATGTCTGTGACATGGTTACTAGCTTTTATTGTTTTTCCCCCTCAAACTGGGTTGTTAATGCAGATAGGATTTGTAAATACTTTCTGCTAGTGAAATAGAGAGTTTACGATATTCTGAACTATCTCTTGACTGATATGTTTCTTTGGATTTTGGTGTATCATGCAAGAAAAACAAACCGAAATGTTACTTGACATCCAGGGATTGGATTCTATTACATGATAGATTGCATTAAAGATTAGGTTTTGTAAACATTACATCTGAAAAACTATTAGGGTGTTAGTGAAACATCTTCTATTGAGATGTTAGTGGATTAGATTGGCTGTGGAGTTGTCTTATTTTAGGTTGGACTGTCACAAGTAGTTGAGTTCAATTATTGACTAGGAAGGCTACACTTGCATCAGCTTAGGTCCCTTGAATTCTGATTTTAGTTTTGGTCAAATATTATAGGAGGAACACGAGGTACAGACAAGTCTTGATGATTTTGTTAACGTCATTTATGCGTTTCAAGCATGTTTCAGTTGTAATATTCTGGTGTGGGAATCATGGTTTAAAGTCTCCCATGTTCTATATTAACTTGCTTCTTCCATTAATTTTTTTTTATCTATGTGTGGATGTCGAGCTATTAAAGCAAAACACATCCAAAGGACGAGTCAGAGAAATGAGGATGCATAGATGAATAAGTGATTGTACAAGAATGACTTCGTATTAGAATTGGATATATCTGCCAGAGACTAGATTTGCAAATGTTAATAATAAGTTGAGAGAAAGTCGGTTAAACTAGTTTGATATGCGAAGATCGTGATCAAAATTTGGATGATGTACGTGTTCTTTATTTTTATTTTCTTTTTGAAACCAACATTTTTCTTACAAACTGATGCTCTGAATAAATATTTTATTTGTATATTTTTACATCGAACTACAATAGCTTGAACTTTATGTTGAATTCAACAATTTGTATTAGTGGATAATGGATTCAGTTTTAGACTATTGAAATGTTTTTCAAAAAAATACTTTCTCCAAAAGCTGATTTAGTATGCTGCATTATACAGTCTTCACTTTGTGCATCTTTGCAAGGCATAATTTATTGATACATAAATTGAAGTTTATTTTTGAACAATTTATTCATATAAAAACTAACCGGGCAACACCCAATCTTTTTTCTTTATTATTGGTATTTAATGGCAACTCGTGCTCATTGACTCACAATACATATATAAGCAAACACAATACCCAAAAAGAAAAAACTAAAACTAATTTCCCTGGATGGAGACCTAGTTTAGAATAAGATTGATACATAAGTTTTAATTGAGCTGAATCTGAGAATCATAAGCAACTCCAGGTGTCCAATAATCGGGAATGACATTGGATGCTTGAACCCAACTTACTCCACTACTTCCGCTGACTTGAAACCTCAAACTAATCGAACCCTTCGGCGGGTTTGGCATATCCCAAACTGCTCCATGTGCCCTTCTCATGCTTACCCATTCTTTGCAATATTCCTGAACAAACCCATTTGAAATTGAACTTGATTAACCGTTAAAATATAGTGATTTGATTAAAGAAAAAGAAGAAAATGAGAATGACTTTGAGAAAACGTACCAGCCATATTTGAAGATCCAAGATATCATTTTGGCCATTTTGATACAGAATCACAATTGCCAAGTACTCGGGGAATCTGCTATGTTCATGAACTTTGAACATAATATTGTAACCGGCAAACTTGCAGGGGATCCGCCGGAATTCCACATCTACGACACCGTATGCGAATAGTTCAGCCACTGAGTTTGCACGTGCGAGTCTTGCATAGGCACGTGTACTGAGGATAAAGTCAGTTTTGTCCCCCTCGCCATAGTCCGTCACTAATACGTTTACTCCGTCATCGCTGCAAAGTTGTGGTACTTTACACCTAACCTGTAATAAATTAATTTAATTCTGATTTGCTAGTGGTCTAATTTATTAGTAATTGTTTCCATTCTCAAATTATTATTCACAAATCACGAGTGACATTTAAGATACTTTTATTTTGATTATCAAAGCAGTTAGGCATGCCTACAACCTAAAATGGCATTGAGGCACTAGAATTTGTAGTAAGGATTGTTGTTCTTTTATAAAAAAAATTATTGGAGACATTCCACAGTGTCTGGATTGGAAACACGTCCTATTTTAAATGATTGACATATAGTAATACGTCAAACATCTGATTTAGAAGTTATTGTATTCTTAAATCAGGTTAAAATTTCGATATAGTGCAATTAAATAAAATATATATATATATATATATATATATATATATATATATATATATTTCTCTACTAAGGTGATACTGGTGATTGTTACTTACTATGATATAAATCCTTTTTTTTTCTTGACTTTTCATCGTTATTTCATGAAATGGTGAAGAAGAGTAAAGTAATGATTATTTTATAATAATTTAATGAATAAAAAAACTCGAAAATATATGCTAATAGTGTTCATGAAAATTCATGAGTTTGTTGTAAAAAAATTTCAAAGTACCAAGTACTTATACGATTTTGCTTTCAATGAAACTCAAGTTAATACAATAAATTGTTATAAATGACTTAAGCGATAATGTCCGTTTTGGCGCCATTTACGGTCAACATCGCGGTTTTAAAATACGTCGTTCAAGTTAAGTCCTTTATGACCCTGTTTCTATACAAGCTCAATAGATCCTCCGAGAACGACGTGGGATATTCATTCCTAACAGACCCTCAAATCGCGATCGTTATGATAATGTGTTATAAACAGCTTGAACGATATTATCTGCTTTGATGCCATTTACAGTCAGCCTCGCGTCTTTAAAACGCGTAATTCAAGTTAAGGTCTTCGGGACCCTATCTATATACGAGCTCAATGGATTTTCCGAAAACGATATGATATATTCCTTCCTAATCAGCTTTTAAAAAAGTCATTTTCAATAGTGAAGTTTTATTTTAAATTGGAGAAAAGATATACTCCGAGATTTGTTAATATAGTAATGATTATTTTGGAATCTATATACAGTCACTTTCATAACCTAGTGAGTCTTATAACTGCAAATCATACCGAAAAGATTGAAAAAAAAATTGAAGAAAAGTTCGGTAATTTGATTAGTTTGAAATTACCTGATAGCAACCACCACAGCCAGTGCCATTTTTGTACAATCTTGAAACTCCAGCCACATTAGCATCATTTATTGTTCTTCCATACTCTCCAAATCCACATGCTCCAGCTAAATTTTTTTTTTAGAATATTATAAAAAGGTTAATTGAACTAAAAATTAAGGATGCAGAAAAATTTTCAAATAACGAGAACAATGAGTAGCCGGAGAGGAGACATTACTGGGTGTTCCTAGGCAATCTGGACTACCATAATAAGTAGCTCTTGAGCATGTAAAATCCTGAGAAAAACTTATCGCAGGAACCATTATCAATAACATCAAACAAATTAGGTTAGAATTAGAACCCATCACTCAAAATTTAGTAAATTAATTGCTAAATTATATAAGGTAGAAGATGAAGAATATTGTGGGATGGCAAGAATTGGAATAAAAAAACCACCTATTTATAGTATGATGAATAAGGCAAATTGCCTATTTATTTTAAATTTTTAATATAGAGGAAAATTAAGCAGTGGAATGATTAGATTGATGATGTGTCTCTATACTCTTTGGTCCTCTGGATTTAGACTCTTTCATTGACCCTAGAGCTATAATAACACATCTTTTCCATGGTTTTAGTAATTGCTATTTATGCACATTTCTAAAAAAATTAATATCTTGTGTTTAGTCTTTTTCTTTATTACGTTCTGATATATATTTCATTTAATAAGCGTGTTTCATCCTCTTTTAAAAAGAGCTTATTGTGTAGGGTTGCTTAATACAACACATAAGTGATATTAGTCTCGTTTATTTTAATCTGTTACGAACAAGGTTGCCCATTGTTATATACAAATATGTTCGTTGATAAATATAGAAAAATGGTTTTCCATATCATCTCTTTTTATCTCGTCATGCGTAATTTGATGAATAATTTAAGAATTATGAACTGCCCCTCTTACATATAAAAAAAACTTTAACTGATATCAACTCTTTGTGTTTAAAAACTTAATAACGAATCCAAATTTTTCAATGAAACAGTGATACATGCAATATGATTGCAGATTAACAAACATATATATAAAATTAAAAGTATATATACATATTGAAAAAAAATCTATATAAATAATTCTAGGATACAATTTCTTCATTATTGTATACTCCAGTTCATTTATAACATGTTTCCATACTCGAAGTTCATATATTTTATAACCGTAACCTGAAACTTCATGCATAAAGTTATTATTCGTATTACCATATTCAAGTATTATTCTAGAATATCTTCTCAATAATCATAAAAAATATAAATCTCAATAAGTCACTACTGTTGGAGTTCAGAGTTTTATTTAGATAATTACTATATGATTAATTAATTAATTCAATAAGATAAATAATTTTGGATTGAAGCTCCCTATTAGTTTGGTTGTAACGCACTGAGGTAAGCATGTACATATGCATAGTTATTATTATTATTTTGATATGAGAAGATATTTATTCAATTTGTTAGGGGTACATGCACTCACTTAATTACTTATCCGCTTTCCCTCCTTATATAATTTAAGTAATTTCAGTTTGTTATTTTTATAAACTTTTCATGTGAAATATATACTTTTATGTGCACAAAAAGAGTGGTTTAGTAGTAATGGACACTATCATATGATTGATAAAGCTACAATATAGTTAACAAGAAAAACAATAATTTCACATTTGAGAACATGTATAGTTAAATATAAAATTAGCCATTATAATAATTTTAATTCATACTTTTATTTATGAAATCTAACTAAAATAGAATATATTGCAGGACAAATTTTTATTAAGTAAATTACTATATAAAGTTTTATTAAATAAATTACTATTATATGACTTTGGAGTTGGAAGGTATTTTCTTTTTTGGCTGCATTGAGGATAATGTATAACAAATTAGAAGCAAACAATTAAAAGGAAGATCAAAGCATAGAGGAAATGGGAGTAGTAGGTGAATGATAGTCCTAGTCGCCCATTTGTCATTGATCTGCCTCGCCTGCCGCCATCTCATTTTCACCCCACCTCCCCCCAAACAGATTTTCATTATTTTACTTCCCAGTCATGTTTAAGATTTTTTTTATCAAGTTCGTCACATTAATTAAAATAATAAAAATATTTATTAATTTTTATAATTTTTATTTATTTTAAAAATAATTAAATTTTTTCATTTTTATCATTTTTAATGTACATTAAATGAAGATAAAATTAATAAAATATTTAAACATGTGCATTAGAATTTGAAAATGATATTTATTTTAAAAAAATTTCAAGAGTTTAAAAAGATACTTATAAAAAAAGGAGGGAATATTATGGTTGCATCATGAAGTGTCCCAAGTTATCATAAAAAATATGTTACCCCTTTAAACTTTCAAAATGAAAACGTAAATACCCCAATTTTCAAAAACACACACCATTTTACTTCCTGAACGTTACTTCTCAACTTCTGATTGGTTTGTTTTTTCAAATATGTTATTTTTTCTGATTTTCTCTTTCTAATCAGAAGCTGACACGTGACATTTAAGGAGCAAAGTGATGCATTTTTTGAAAATTGAAGTACATACTTTGAAAATTAAGGAGAAATGGATTTTTTTGAACAGGAGAAATGGATTTTTCCAATACACTAAACATTTTTTTTATATAACACATGGCGATTCATATTAAGCAAATCAAGACTTGATACTATAATTTTAAAAAATTAATTTAATGAAATATGAAATCTATAATGCGGTGTCAAGTTCACGAAATGCATAGTCAGATTTTTATTCTTTTCTTGTGTCAGAATCCGGATCTCAACGGTTCTTTATTCCTTGTATTGTAGGGTTGATTATAAGGTTTATCGGAATGTCCTTATTAAAGATTAGGGGACAATAGTTCTACATCCCCATCGCCATTGAAGAAATTGAAGAACTTTTCGTCAGGTTTCCTCGTTAAAAATACTCAACTTGAAAATTTTATTTTAAACTCATTAAAAATAATCGATTTGAAAATTTTATTTTAAAATTCCATATAATTAAATTTATTTCACACCAATACTTCGACGTAAATAGTTTTAAATGTGTAAATAAACTATGTAATACATTTATATTTAGTATTAATTAAATTTGGAATAATGGTAAGGATTAAATGATTTTAATGTTTGAATTATTGATGCCGTCAACTCTCAACCATCAACCGTCCGTCGCCCCATTAATTTGCTGCACTATGCAGCACTATGCGGACACTATGCAAATACTATGTAGTACTATGCAATACTATGCGGATACTATACAAACACTATGCATCATTGTATATTTACGGTTTTTGTCATTTGGTTTTCTTATAAATAGGACTCGGTTTTTTTATTCTGTACACCTCAAAGATAATCAATAAAATCTCTTTATATTCTCTTTATGCTTCCTTTAATTATAATTCTATTGTAATTATAGTCTATTTCCAACAACAACAACAACAATAATAATAATAGACAATAAGTAAAGCATGGAAATAGTAAAGAGATTGTAAGGTAAATTGTAAATCTAATAGAATTGAAAACTGAAAGATACTAAAATTGAATTAAAGCTAGAAAATAGAGTTGAAAGCTTGAAAGTGATAAAGAACAATAAGAGAATTTAAGTAAGCTAAGAACAAGAATATAAAGACTAAACTAAATTACATAATTAAATAGACTCTGAGAGCTAAAAACTAAAATTGAAAAATAAAGACTTCTAATTGACTACCTCTTTAAAGCTTGGCTTAGATATTTATAAAGGATGTTTGTCGCCTCTTGTGTCTTCCAAGTTAGTCTTTGATTATGAGTTTTGTACTTGTGCTCTGTTTAGGTTTCTTCATCTCTGGTCTTCATTGGAAAGGAATTAGGGTAAAAAGTGGAGTGGGAATTATTTAAATCTGATGGGATCCACTCTGATAGGGATGGAGAATCCTCGATAAGAATACTCCATGGAGCCTGGATAAATATTTTTTTCTCCTCGAAACCTTAACAGATATAGAGATAGAGAATGCATTAACCAGTCTGATAAATTCCTGACTCCGATCTGATAAGTCTCCATTGGAGAATCCCAAATATTCTTTGAACTATAACCAAAATCTCTAAATATTTTTCATATATTATGTTAATCATGGGTTAATATTGGTGGACCTATGAATAAGAGTTATGTATTAAGTACTTTATTGTAAACATATGAACTTCATAACCATAATTATGTGTATTAAATCAAAGTTTCTTTTATTTGTTCATATAAAATATGTTTTATTTCAATATTTCATATACTTAAACCTAATAATAGTTGGTTGATTCTTTTGTTGTTTTATTTTGGTATGTTATATATGAATTATATGTACTTGATTTATTAACTAAATTACTTTGCTACTTTTGATTTTTATTTTATGTTTTGGAATGTTGAAATTAAATTACTATATTATTTTGATTTTCATATTTAATATTTTTGCTTCCAATCTTGAACAAAATAACTTATATTTTAAATTTATTTAACATTGAAACATATATTTAGTTTGATTTTTCTAATTTAAGTTAAGTATTGGAGAATACCCAATAGAGGAAATATTATCCTTGAATAATTAATGGATATGAATATAGAATTTTTTTTTTCCTCGAACCCTTATTGGATATGGATATAGAGAATGCATTACCCATCCCATTAATCTCCACTTTCAACCCTAAAAGGAATTATTGCTAATTTAAATTTTTCCCAAACATATATTAATTGGGAAAGTGTCTTTTCTAAATTAGGACTTGTCCAAAACATGATTTATCTGAAACAATGACTCTTAGTATTTTGACTTTAATGCACTTTCTTTTAGAATATGTTGTCTTTGACGATTCAGAATGCCTTGGAATGTTCTGATATCACTAGGACTTTCTACCGTTCAAAGTCCATGGATCATGATCTCGGTAAAGTATTGATTTGACCCTTTTAATACATAAGTTCTCCAAATTACCTTTAGAACCTAAAATCATAGAGAAGGTAGTAAGAAAGCTCTAAAAGATTAATTTCATGCTTATAAAGATATAGACATTGATATAAAAGCGTGTTAGATTTACAACCTATCAAATCGCCACCACATTCATCTCCTTGATGAAGAGTTGTTTGAATTGGTAGTAAAACGCCTACAGACTATTACACGTTAACAAAACAAACTCTAACAAAATTGAACATTCATTAAGGATTTATATTTTCTACACTTGGAAATTCGTTAAATTTTACCCACAATTTAAAATAATTTGTTATTTAGGCTCAATTTTGTTTGCAGGAAAATGTTGTGCATTAGATAATAAAATACATTCTTGTGTTTGGCTATAATACTGTAAAAAATCAATTGACGTCTGGTTACAATGCTGAAAAGTATTTTTGGACAACAAATAAGTAATATCTTATATCTTTATTATTAACTTTTCAATTAGATAAATAAATTGTAAAGTCGCATAAATCATTATAAATATAGTTGTAGATGAATGAGAAGATGAAGTTATAGTGATAGTGAGAGTGACGGTTAATGTGGAATTAACTTGTGCAGCAAATGTAATGGAGAAGGTGGATGATAATTGGATAGTGGTCGCAACGGTGATGAAGGGACAAAGGAGGTGGCGACAGCGATGATATTGGATAAGAGTGGAGATGGTGATGACGTTAACGTTGGTAGTGATCGGTGGCAGCGGCGGTGGTAGAATGGAGGAAATCGAGTGATGTGGTGGTAGATGTAGAGTGATGGTCCGAGTGGTTGTGTTGACAAAGGTTGAGGGAAGGTGATCTTGAAATTGAATGATGTAAATGTGATGAGAAATAATGATGATGGTGATGATATCGTTAGTATATGCAGGATAGAAGAGGTAAAATAATGAATTAGGGAAAATATTTTTTCAACTTTTTTAGAAGAAAACATTTTCTCTTGGTTAGACAATATTTTCATGTTAACCTGATATATGCAGGATGGAAGATGTGAGATAATGAATTAGGAAAATATTTTCTCAACTTAAAAAAAAACATTTTTTCTTGTTTAGATAACATTTTCATGTTAACCTACACAATAATTTGGTCAAATACATACTTAATTGCTTGTTTTTTACATCTTTCACTATTTATCCCTTTTAACTTTAAAAAGTCTCTACCAGCCTCCCTAAAGTTGGCAAAAATACATTCACCAACCCCATAGTCCCATGTGTCACATTGTGATTAGTATGACTGTTCAAAGATGTCAAATATTTAATTTTTTTCTCTCTAATCGGAATGTGACACGTGATATTAAGGCTAACAAGTGCATTTTTAGCAAATTTAAGAGGTTAAAAAAACTTTTCAAAATTAAAAAAAAAACAGATTTAAAAAATGTTAAATTTATGATGCCAAATATATATTAAATCCAATATTCTACTGTAAAACATAACTTGAAAATTTCAAAAATATATTTTCCCATTAACAAACCAAT
>CAOJBI013830395.1:0-10126 GCA_948277035.1 Euphorbia corollata
ATCCGAAAAGGAAATAGCTGTTACCTCTCCACTTGGATGAATACAGACGTCATCATCCAAAAGTGGAATGTCGTTGTCACTCTCTGCCTCCGATCCACCCTTCTTAGTATTCAACAAGGTGTCCCTAAAGGAAGCCCACGAGGTACCAAGCTTCTCAACTGGCTCAGTCAAACTTCCCCCAGACTTAGACTTACTTCCCTCATCCACTACCTTCTGTTCTTGGGTCAGTAAATCCGTTGTCCTCACTCTCCCATCCGGCCATGGTGGCCGATCTTTATTGTCTTCAGTGTTAACTCCAGATCTGGCGCGCAACAGTAAAATGGCACTGTTTGGATCCATCCAGCTATCTAGACGCCGATTCTAGAGAGTTAAATATTAATTTAGCAGTTTGTAGGGGAATTAAACTAGAAATGGAGCAAAAGTTAAGGAGATAAATGTAAATCGGTCAATTATTTTACAATTAGAATCTTTTAACCCTTTATAAATTTTTGTAAGTAAATGTCATTTTTGAATTTTCATGAATGTATTTAAATGTTTTGTGCATCTTACCCGTAATTAATTCATATTGAAATATAAAAAGAATAAATTTTTTAAAAAATATAGCATAAATTAATAAATATTTTTATGATTTTAATTATTATTAATGAAAGAAACTTAGAACAACAACCACCTTTTTAAAACCGGAGGAGTTTTGGTGAAGAAAGGAGTAGAGACCAAACAGAACAGCCCATTCATCGAAACGCCGCAACATATGCGACTTTCAGCTATTTGCTTATGTCACCCACACGTGAATCTCTTTTTATTATTACTACTATTTAGTTTTATTAATCAATTTACCATGTAAATTTAATTTATTACATTTTAATTTTTTATTTGTTGTTGACCCAAACACGTGGGTCCCTTTAACTCGAACCTACACCTCAATCTCACGTGCGGCATATTAGATTAGGAACGCATTTTTCTCGTTATGATTTGGTTTTTCATTTTTTAACTAAAAGTTAAATTAAGTATGACTATTGACTTTTTCCTTTTCCTTCGTAGATATGTTTTACAAATCCCAATTCCTTTTTCCCTGTTTCTTTTGTTATTTTGCTATGAAATCATTTTGGTTGACGATATATAATTCTATTTTGATTTTAAATTTTAATATTCGAACTATACAATTTTTAACATTTCACTTATATATTAGGAGTTTATTTTCTTTTGACTGAAAAGAATAGTCAATTAAGATAAATCAGAGTTAATGATTGTCCTAATCAAAAGTGGACACACAGAAAGCCATGTTTCCTTACTAGTCGAAGAATCAACTGCTCTAGCTAACACATGAGCTGCTTGATTCACAGACCTAACAAGAAAAGAAACTTTAATCTCAACTAGGGGTTTATTTTTGTTTGCCATGTTGTAGGTTAATGTAAAAGGAATGAGATTCGTATACTTTATAATCGAATAATTGATAAGTTTCATTATTATAAATGAACACTATTTCAAGCTTTCTGTAACCAAATTTTAAATGATCCAATTTTATATAACAACCGAAAGGGAAATGCTATCGGTTTGCATAATTAACACGTATATATACTTAAACTATGATTTTAATAATATGTAAATAATGTTATAATGATCAAGTCATGTGCTGTGACTTCTGCCTCTTAAACACTTTGAGAATTTGTTTTTCTTGATACATTGTTGATGACACGTGGCAGAAGCTCAGTCTTTGTGAATCTGATATTTTCCTTTTTATGGAATATGTTATTTTTATCCATACAAGTGTGGATAATATAATACTCAACCAAGTAATTGTTTGTTTGACAATCTGTGATTAGACATTTAACCACTTGATTATATTTTTTAGTCATGCACGAAAAGAGCAAGTTTTCTTAAAATTAATCAATTTCTATCATTTTCAAAGCATAAATCAAATAATTGTCTTATGAGAAAGAAGTTATTTTTTTTGGTAAAGAAAGAAAACAAAAAACGTATTATTTATATTAATATTTAATCTAAAGTGGTGACAATTTTAGAGGATGATTCCAAATATGCAACCAAAATTATGGTTCCAAGTCAAGGATAACAACCAAAGTGGCCTTTGATTCATGTTTTCTTTTTCACGTGTATGATTCATTACATTTGAATTATTTGATAGAAGTCTCAGATTGAAAGAGCATATTCTTCTCTTAAACTCAATTCCTACACGTATAAAATAACTTAGATAAAATATGTTGTCCTCAGCATGTATTCCATTGAAAAATTGATAGGTTTTTATTGCGTGGGAAACACTATTTTAAAAATCTTCACCAAAGTCTATCCAGGTCCCACCTAAACGTTATTTAAAAGTTACCATCTGACTAGCGCCTAACGTTTAGATCCGCTGACTAGCGTCTTAACTCCTTGTATGCCCAAATTAATCCCCATCTAAATTTCCGGAGATTCCAATCATCCCGATTAACACCCACTGCTTTTTAAAAGTGTGAAGAGAAGATAAATTAAGAATAAACGGAGAGAGAATAAAAAAATAATACTACAGCTAATTTTTCAACGTAGAACATACAAAGTTACAAAAATGAAGACAACAGATTTTCTTGCAAACATTATTAATTTCAACATTTTCTATTGCATGAATTAATCAATTATTTTCCTTCTGATTTTAAATACCAAAGTGGATCTTAATTCTTGAAAGATAAAATAAATCAGAGGCTACAGAGGTTTAATTCCGAGGCTTAAGCAAGTCTTTTACATATGGAAAACAAAAGAAATTCTTGACTGATACCCTGGAATAAAAATTTGGATCTTTCATTTGGCAGATATATCCTGATTTAGCTTTAAATTCAATACATGCAAAAGAATACAAAAAGACTTGTATTTGCACAAGTGACTACCAACCAAATAGAAACAATACTCCAATACTTTCTTCGCTTAGAAGTCGAAAATTGAGTTTCGAGTAGTAAAATGTCAGCTCTAGAACACAGGATTTGATGGATCAGCAAGCTGTACAATTCGAACTCAAACTTGATTACTCCGCCTCTACAATCCTACACTGTTACTGCTCGAATCCATCAGAATTGTCAAACGCCTTGCCATTTTCACGAAATCACTGCAAGACTCGAATTATCAATACATCACTCTCAATGTTATGTTGCATACTTAGCGAAAAATACAATAGATTCGCACCTGAATGGTTCGTCGCCAATGTGTTTGACAGTCCCTGTAACATCTCGGTAAAGAACATTGTTCAATGTCTCGAAATTCTCAATTCCAAACATATCTGCGAGTTTTCTGCACAACTCATCATAAGACTCGAGCAATGTGAGGTCAATGGTCCGACCTACATCCTCTGATTCCATGAAAACCTTGCAATGACCAGTTTCTAACAATGACTCAGTCTCTGGCAAGCTATCCGAAATTTTAGCCACTTTTTCAAAATTTCCTCGAGATGAACTATTACCAGTAAGAACTGGCGAAACAGTATTGCTCAAGCAACTAAGCGAGATTTGCTGCTCGGTGAGTATTGGTTTACCAAAGAGTACTAAATGGGGTGTTTTAACATCATCGTGTTTCTTCGAGTTCAATGTAGAATTCGCCATGGTCAATACACAAGATACATTCTCGCTCTCGCTCATACTAGGCTTTTGAAGGAAACCCGCTGGAAGAAGACTTTTCTGGAGTTTATTGAGGTGGAGATCTGATAAAGATAAACCATAATGAGCATGCCTGGCTCCCTGCATGCCAGCAGGAATGTTTTCGGGTAAACAACCGAAGGGGTTGCCAGAAAACGCGGGAATCGGGAATTGACCATCGAGGGGATAATCTGGGTGTTGGGGTAGTCTTAACTTCTTTCTAGGTGAAGAGAAAGGGGAAAGATGAATGGCTGGCATGTTCGATACCAACTCTACGAGCCATGGGCTAACTCGTTTCACGTTTTGAAGCAAATCAGGCTCATCCCATGTAACCTGCAGCAAATAAGATTCTAAAGTTGCTGAATTGGTCAAGCAAATGTGATAAAGATTCAAACTTTGGACCAACAATGAATACAATATAACAGGAAAACTAAGCAATTGCTACGATAATGGCAAAACAAGTAAACACAGCACAATCAATGAATAAGGCTCTGCATACCTATAAATTTACACTGAAACAGGTACAATTATGTCTCAGTAACCGGCAAATAAATTGAAAATAGCAGAGCCTAAAACTGAACATATACCGAATTAGGAGTACCTGGAGGAGCCTCCAAGGAGATTCGGGCCATCGAAGAGGATCAGCAACTTGAACAGAAGAAATAGTACCCATAAACCAACTAATTCTAGAAGAATCCTCAGTTTCAAAGGCCATTTTGAATCTCATCCCGGAGCACCACCGAATCTGTAATGCTGCTTTCACCATTGAAGCCTTCACACAGAATTCAGGAGTACTTGCTCTAGGGTAATAAACAACCTCAAATGGCTGTCCATTTGCAGCAAGACTAGCAGCTTCAACAACTGATTCAGCCCTCACTTTCCCTTTAGAAACTGAACCCGAATTCCCATTTCTCAACAGCTTATTCTCATCATCTCTAAAGAAGGCACCAAAACCCCCATAAGGCACAGCAGAGTTTCCCCCAGCTGGATTCCAGGAAGGCTCAGGACTGCCTCCAATTCCCCTTTTTGCCCTTCGAATTCCGACGCAAAGATCTCCATTCTCTGCCCTCAAAAACACTATAGAATCGCCAGCAACGAGTTTCTTATGATTCACAAAAGTACTCCAGCCAGTAGTTAAAAGATGCCTCCTTGGTGTTCCTCTGTAGATATGCCTAAACTTCCATGTCTCGCCGTGAACATCCTTTGCAAGAATGGTCTGAACAGGCGGATCGGCCGAGTAATCCAGGCGTGGAAATATAGTCTCAGCACAGTATCTAGGCACAGAAAATCCCCCTCCATTGTTTGCATCTGACTGAGTCAAAGTCTTAGCAAAAGAAGCTGGTTTGTTCTCTTGACTTTCTGCGCCGTTAATCACACCTTCTTCTTCTTCCTCCTCCATAATAACAGCAGTATTGCTGCTGCTAACTGGAACTAATTTCATTTTGGCAAAAACCTCATCTGTTTCGGAATCAGCCATGAATTTAATGGCTGATACTCTACAGCGGATATAAGGCGGGACTCGAGGGAAATTCCTGAAATCCACCGGATTCGAAGCATGCTCGGCGTGGCCTTGAGGGAAATAGAAGATTTTGGAGTTCACCGCCGGCATTTGAACCATACCACCGGCGCAGGCGTGCCATAACTGAGAGTCTAAACACTTATCCACTTCCTTCACTCTATCTTTTGCTTCGATGAATGCAATCATTTCACTTGATAACAGCTAAAAACTGCGAAAATCCAAATAGATCAAAGCAATTGGGTACTCTTTGAGGCAATTCAACAAACATAAAGTGTTCAATTCAATGGATGGAAGTTTAAATCAACTGAAGCATAGTTCAATCGAATAATTACCTAATTAAGCACATAAATGATCAAAACAGAAGCTGAAATTGAGGAATCTTTGTAAGCCACGTAGTGAATCTTTTGATAAGATACAAACAAATTAGAATTCAAAACCAGAAAGTTAGGATCTTCTAGTGTCGGGTCCCGTAACTTCAAAAGCACCCTTTCTCTCCACCATTTTCTCAGCAACCAAACACAACCGAACTCGACAGCAACCAATTCCAGAGAAACACAGTTCAATCCACTAAATTACTAAAATTGGAACCATCCCTCAGAGAATCCAGAACAGAAACAACACACTAGAGTAGTAACTGAAAAGCTGCACCAAATTACAAGGTAGTTAAGGAATCAGTAGAATCCGCAGAAAGAAACAAAAATTCCCATGAGCGAAGAAGAAGAAGGAGGAGGAGGAGGAGGAGGAGGAGGAGGGGATGAATCTTGAGATGCAGTAAGAAAATATTCAAAAGAGAAACCGATGCCGACAAAGAAGCAGATAAATAAAAAAGCATCAGCAGAAAGAGAAATTGAAAAAAAGATAGCAACTTTTTGGATCATGCAAACACTCCAAAAAGCACACACTCAAACAACAAATGCCTTTAACACCCTTATTATTATTATTATTATTTTCTTAAATTTATTTATAATAATATTAGTAATTGTGATATATAAACATAAAAAAATTATTTAACACAGAAATATTAAAAAGTAAAATATCAAGTGGTAGAAGTGGTTGATATAAGATATTATGGTTGGCATAGTATTTCATGTGTGGTGTGTTCTTTATCTTATTAGAACAACACAAAAATCTTTCACTTTTATTATTTCTCTGATACTTTAGCTTTTTCTTCGGATCTCAACCAAGTTTTGTTTCTTTGAAAACCAGCATTATAACAAAGATAGTTACCTGTCTGTATATATATAACCAAGTCATTATACATGTTTTCTTTTATGTGAATTACCTCGCAATTTTCATCCTATGGATCCTTGCAGCCAGGTAACAGAAATTCTTTGTGAGGAGTGTTATATGTTGACTACTTGGAAAAAATAACATGTGTTTATCCAAAGTATATAAAAGCAAACTGAGTTCGAAACTCAAGTATGTGTAATCTATCATGCCCTCCTCAAGTTGAGCCAGGTTGGAAACCAAGGCCAACTTGTCTCGTATAAGTATGTATCAACTATTGGATAATGGCTTTGTGAGAACATTGGCAATCTGATCTTTCGAGGATATTTAACGGACCATTAAACTTCTCGAAGCAACCCGTTCGTGAATAAAATGAAAATCGAGCTCAAGATGTTTCGTGCGATTGTGAAAAATAAGTTTACCGTGAGATACTTCGCACTCAAATTATCACACCATAGAGTAGGAGTGGATCGCAATGGGAATCCAATTTCAGTGAAGAGCATCCTCAGCATGCAAGTTCAAACGTCATCGTTGCTAAAGCCTGATACTCAGCTTCAATTGAGGAGTGTGATACTGTGTGTTGCTTCCTCAAAGCCCAAGAAATAACATACATACCATCAAATACAACAAAACTGGGTAGTAGAGTGTATATCATTCAGATCTTTTGTCCAATCAAAGTCAGAGAAAGCCTAAAGATGCACCCGATCTTGATAATTATACTTGAGATCGTATGACAAACTGGATTGTAGGTACCTGAAGATTCGCTTCAACGCTTACCAATGTTGAAGATGAAGGGTAGGACGTTGCATGAATTGCGCTACCTTGTGCACCGAGTAAGCTATGTCTGGTCTTGTAATCATGAGGTATTGTAAACCTCCAACGAGACTCCAATACTAGGTCACATCTTAAAAAATCGGACCATCAATAGTTAATGTTTCGGTATTGCTAGTTGGAGTTGACACACCCTTACATTCTGGTAAACCTGCTCTTTGTAATAGCTCATGAGTGTATTTAAATTAATTAAGAAAAAACAAACCTCCCGAACGTTGAAACTCAACTCCCAAGAAATACCTAGCTGGTCCCAAATTTTTAATAGCAAAATTTGACTATTATTACCGAATCTCCTTAGTCTCGGCCTTAGAATCATTGCTTAATATCATAATGTCATCAACATAAATAAGGCATCACACATATAGTTGTCCACAATGAAAAAAGTAAAGTGATACATTCACTTTGGAAGATGTAAACCTATAATTAAGGAGTACCTATGTAAGTCGGCGGTGCCACATCCTAGGTGACTCCTTCAATCCATATAAGGATTTGTAAAGATAATAAACATGCCTTAATTATGATGTATCAACAAATCCTTAGGGTTGCACGACATATACTAGCTCATTTAGATCATCATGGAGGAATGCATTGGAGACTACAAGTGATAATAAGAGCCGGATATACTCTAATTTTACAACCAAGCTGAAGATGTCTTGAAAATCTAAACCCGATCTTTGATGAAAACCCTTGGCAACCGCCAAACTTTGTAATGTTCAACAAATCCACCAGGATGAATTTTTTATAATCACTTGCATCCAATTACATTCGTATCTGCAAGAGGAGGTACCAGTCAATTAGTACCATTCAAAATTAGGGCGTTAAATTCATCTACCATGGTTGTCTTCCGACAGTTGTGTTTTGATGTTTTTGTAAAGTATGTGGGATCTATCAAAGTAACTTAAACAAAGTAGGACTTCGGTTTTTTTCTAGGCATTGTTCTCGTGTCTTGGCGAGCAGTCATGGTTTTTGGTGGTGAGTGTGGCTTAGGATTTTTCTTTTTAGTTTGTGATGGATTGGTATATTTTTGGAGATCAACAATAAGTGATATACATTGTTCTTGAAATGGTGGAATATTTTTTGGTTAAGAAGTAGAGGATGGTTGAGTTTGATTTGAGGTAGAGAATGGTTTTTGACCTGTTGCCATTAGCATTGAAATTGGCGATAAATCAGGTTGGGAAATGGTGGAGTTGTTACAGGTAGGTGTTGACTCAGGTATGAGAAATGATGGTATTGTGGTTGTATTGTCATATTAGGAAGAGTTGTGAGGATTGAACTTGTAGCGGGAGAAACCATAGCACTTAGCCTTGAATAAGGAAACATCTGCTCATAAAAAACAACAAGATGCAAGAGAAAGAGTTTTTATGAAGCTGGATCATAACAACGATACCTTTTATGACTCTTACAATAACGTAAGAAGACACATTGACGAGATCGGTAGTTAAGATTATATGAAGAATAAGGACGAAGTCATGGATAACACAAATAACCAAAAAACACCCAAAGCCAAATAATCAAGCTCAGATTAACATACAAAAAATGGTGCAACAATATTAAAGAACGACAAAGGTATGCGATTAATGAGATAAAATGCTATATCAAAAGCATAGGTCCAAAATGACATTGGTAAAACAACACGATTCAACAAAGCTAATCCTGTTTCAACAATTTGACTATGTTTCCTTTCTATTTTCCCATTTTGTTCTGGGTTTTACAAACATGACATGTGGTGTTATATGCTATTTTGTACGAGATACTTTTTCATAGAAAAAACTCACCCTCCATCAGATTGAAAAACCTTAATAAGTCTATCGATAATTCAATATACTTTTTCACAACATAACGAAACTTAATAGACGTACTCATAACCTTGAATTTATAATGCAAAAAATAAATTAAATATTCTTGTTGAATAAATCATAAAACAAAATATAATAAGAATAATCATCATGTGATATAATTAGCAATAAACCCCAAACATTCAAAAAATTAACTCTAATGGACTAGAAGCAACAATATCTAATAAATTAAATGGAAGTTTATGGCTTTTGCTAACAGCACAAGTAGAAAAATAAACTATGTAAAGAAATCTTACTAGAAGAAGAACTAATATTCTGACGATGTAGAAGATGACGAATAACTTGATTAACTAGATGTCTGAGTTTGTCATGCTAGGTGGATAAGGAGGTGAGATGACATCTGACAAGAGCTTGAGTATAGTCCATTTCTATTCAGGCCTCGAAGTATCACCAGCTTCGAAATTAGATCCTTCCCAACAAAATTTTATCAAAATATTCAATAGATGTACTTATCCAACAATTGTACAATTAAAATTGATTAGACCACTAATCGAAATCAAATTAACGTTCGACTCTGGAACATGTAAAACACAGGACAATGCTAAGGAAACATGTAAAGTTGGAATTAAAGTTAACCCAACATTTTTAAATGAAAGTGGAGAACCATTACCTAGATGTACTTCCTCAATTGAATACTTAGATTGTAGGTTTGGTTATCCCCAAATCCACAATTAAGTGATGTGCTGCTCCGTTATCCATGATTCAGTATGAGGCTGAAGGTTGGATAGAATGTGGGACAGAAGTGTGATGAGAAACCGATGGAGTGTGATGATAGTTTGTACTTATTTCGAGTGAGGTGCATTACTTTGAAATATGTTTGAAGCCCTTACAATTATGGCATTTAATTGTACAATTGTCAAGTGGAACTGATTGAGTTACTTGTTGCTGGTATTGAGATATCAGATGGGAATTCTTTCCATGTGAATACTGATATCCTAACTAACTTTGAGATTGACTACCGAGAGTAAATAATCTAACTGTGAGGATCGCTAACCACGTTGTCCTTGTTGAGATTTGATCGTATAGTGTTCTGTGGGCCTATTGACATCCTCAATCAGTAATTTTTCTCGTTTTAGATG
>CAOJBI013847278.1:0-10728 GCA_948277035.1 Euphorbia corollata
GGATAAGTTTATGTTGTGTCGAATGTAAAATATATTAAGAGTACATGAAGTGTCTTGAGTTGTGTCTTTATTTTTGGAATTACATGTGCTCAACTTAAATTAATGATTCTATTGAGATTATTTGCAATTGTTTTTGTTAACGATATCTCATAGGGATGTAAGAATGCTGATTTAGGCATTCCTTTCGGTTTTGTTTCCAATATTTGGAAAAAAAATAATCAATATTTTGATCTTTAACCGATGACTGTTCTTTGATGATATGGACATTTGCATACGAAGAATTGCAAATGATTATTGTCTATTTTTTTTATAATGAATTTTATGTCTAAACTGAGATTTTTATCATCTCATATGTTTATTTGAAATATTTAAAAAAATTAATTTGGGAAATGCTGAAAAGAAAAGTTGTGAAAAGAGTGGTTTCCCATGTGTAGACATGGTCACGGTTCCCGAACCGTCGGTTCCGGTTCCTAAACCGCCGGTTCCGGTTCGTAATTTTCATGAACCTAAACCTTATATAGGGTGGAACCGCCAGTTCCGGTTTCAATTCGTAACCGCCGGTTCCGGTTCCGGTTTAGATAAGGTTTTGACCGGTTTTGACCCGGTTCAAATCCGGTTCCGGTTCCGGTTCAAACCTTGTTATATGTTATATTTTTATTTTAGATATTTTAAATTTTAATTAATGTTATTAATTTTATACTTTTGGATTTTGATTCACGTTAACATTAGTATTGGTTAATTACTTTGAGTATGATTTTGTTTTTTATTTTTTAGTATTATTTATGATTTTGTTTTTTATTTTTTATTATTATTTTTTTACAAAAGACAAACTTGCATTAAATGAAAAAATAAAAAAATTGGTAAAAAGGTAAAATAAAAGACGTGCATTAAATAATATTTCAAATTTTTCATGGACTAACTTTTATTGTGTATTTAGATTGGAAATAACATAAACTTTTAAACGTGGGAAGCTTATAATTTAATTTTAGAACATATATTTTTCATTTAATTAAACTTTTTAATTTAATTTTTTAGATTTAATCATCGGTTTGAACATCCGGTTCGAACCGCCGGTTCTCCGGTTTTACACTTCTACAAACCTAAACCTAAACCTTATTTACCTTTGAACCGCCGGTTCCGGTCCGGTTCATCCGGTTCCGGTTTGATTTGGCCATGTCTATAAAAAGGTATTAGTAAGCCATATGCAAGGATTTCAACGATGTACAAAAGGTATATTATAACATTCAAACTAAGGGCATGTTTTTTTCAAGTTCTGAAAGCTTAACTAAACTGAACTTTAACTTCACTAATCAAATTTAATTGAACTGAAATTAAATGAATTGTACTTATTTCAAGTTAAATTTATAACTACACATAGCTGAACTTAACTACATTTAATTGAATTAGTCTAAGAGAATAGAACTTACTAAGTAGATCTCTATACCATGGTATTTTATTTTTGTCCACTTTGTGTTATGAATTGCTGCAAATGATTCCAGTCTCATGCTACAAATGCTAAAAAAGTAGCACTATGCTACATACGTGACACGAACAATAAGAACGAAATAAGGCAAAACCACACAGCATGGTGATTGTCTCTCCACTAATATGTAACACTCGATCCTCCGAAATATTATTTTTATAGAAATTTTTGAAATAAACCATAGTGAAGAGAAATGCAGAAATTGGCAACTTTCTACCAAATACATTATGTACGACTCGTAAATGCATACAAACCTAACATCGAACCAGCACACAAAGTATAGCAACACAAATATGAAATGAGGCCATTCAACCCATTTTAAGAAGAACCCTCCTCAAAACAATCAATTATGTCTCACATTTGTCGTATTCTCGAGCAATATGAAGACAAGTGGTTGAATTTCAGGCATAGCAAGAGCGGGAAAAGGTCAGATACACCATATATGCACATTGCATTCAACTAAAAATCGGGCATCTTTTCATCTTGGGTCCTAAGCCGCTGCACTCTTGATACCACTATTATTCCAAACGGAAACATTACTATGATACTCCAAGCAACACATGACAAGTCATCAAGACTCGTACCTCGAAATGTTACTGCCTGAATCAATTGTTACAATTGGAAGGATCCAGTATGGTTTTTTCTCTCCTGTAAGTACTATGCCCAATATTACCAGAAAGAGTAACAAGTTTAAGATTCATCTAAATATCAGATCTCAACAAGGTTCCGAAACTTCACTCGTCTCTTGACGCTACCCATTCTATCATACCCAATCCCGATCTTACTGCGCATCAACTTCAACGCCAACTCAGCATTCCCCGCTTTCCTTAACGCATTAATGAGAACAGTGCGAACTCTCCCTGGTATTTCCCTTCCCCTATCGACAATCCCATCTGCCAACTTGCACGCCTCCTTAAATCTCCCCGCTTTACACAAAACATTAAGCATTTCATCAAAAGCATTCTCGAAAACAACTCCCATAGGCGCCAGCTCATCCAAAACCCGACAAGCCCTTGCCACTTTTCCACATAGACAAAGGCCAGTCGATAAAGCCCTAAAAGCAGCAGCATTTGGCGTTATTCCCTTATCTATCATTGCATCCCATAGCTTCAAAGCCTCTTCATTTCTATGTTCTCTGAATAATCCGCTTATAATTATCGTGTAAGTATAAACCGTCTCATCACAGCCGTCGATCTCCATTCTTTTAAAGATTGTTAATGCTTTTTCAATATTTCCACTCTTGGAAAGAGCATCAATGAGGGCATTGTAACAATAAGAGTCGGCAGAGCACCCTCTTTTGGCCATTTCTTCGAAGAGTTTTTCAGCTTCGCCAACTCTTCCTGATTTTCCTAAACCGTCTATTATACTAGAATAAAACATGGCATTAACAGCGACTCCATTTCCTCGGCAAAACTCCAAATACCCCATTGCCTCGTCCAATCTCCCACATTTGCACAAGCCGTTGATAATTACTCCATAAGTTACTTCATCTGGTTCAAGCCCTTCCCTTTTCATCCTCTCGAAAAGCAACATCGCTTCTCCTAAGTTACCACATTTCACATTAGAGTCAATCAATGCAGTATATATTGCCACATTTGTTTGGCATTTCTTCTCGATCATATTCTCGAAAACAGTGTATCCCTCGACAAGTTTCCCTTGTTTCGAAAGTCCACCAATTACTAAACTATATACATGGGGTGGAATTTCAAAGCCCTTCTCAACCATTTCCTGATATAAGGTTAAACATGAATCAAAATCTCCCTCTGCATAACAAGCCTGAATCAAAGTCATATAAGTAATCTTATCCGGTGCAACATTTCTCGACTCCATAGCTCTAAATTTCTCAAATGCTTTCTGGGTTTTCCCCGATTCACAATACCCTTTCATCATTATATTATGTGTCACAACATCTGGCCTAACAATCCCACTCTCCATAGCCTCGAAAACTCTCTCAGCAGATTCGATAAACTTGGAATTAACCAAACCATTAAGCAGAAAGTTATAAGAAAACAAACTTGGTTCAATCCCATTTTCCTTCATTCTTCGCCACACCCATAACAACTCCTCTATCATCCCCAAATTCCCAAAGCTCTTAATCAAAGAATTCGAACTTGAAAGAGTCATTAGAAACCCTGATTCTCTAAATTGACCAAACTTATACTTGACTCTATCACAATCACCATTTACAGACAAAACATGAATCAAAGAAACATAGCACTCAATGCTGTGATTATACTTCTTTTGCTTACCTGCCCAAGTGAAGAACCTCGAAGCGATATCAGGTTTGCTTTGTAACTCCGTCGATCTCAAAATGTATGAAACAAAACTAGGAGACAACTTGATCAAGAACTTGTGGCAAAAGGAATCCAAATTAGATTCCATGGTAGAAGAGCCATCCAAGAGGTTGAGAATTTGGGGAACCCAAGGAGAAGGCTTGGGATTCTGATGAGCTGTAGAAATAACATCAGATAGGTCAATTAGGGGGTCTATCCATTCGGGAGGCGGGAGAGAATTGGAAGAGAAAATCGACCTGGAAATTGGGGGACGGATGGGGGAGAAGCAGACCTTACACAGGAGACCGCCATTGTTGTGCGGAATAGAGGTTTGAGAGAAGTGAAAGGTAGCGCAGAGTGAAAAGGGAAGTCGCTGGAGAACTCGTTTCATGAGAGTTCAATACACACAAGTCCAATGACTAGTTTGTGTTTAATCGGTAATTCTGGTTCTACTTTGATAATGTCTTTTCATGTATTGGTGATTGAACAATAAGTTATCTCCGTTGCATAATCTACTTACCAAGGACTTCACAAAAACATTAGTTGTGTCAATTCTAGATTATACTGAAGTTTGTGCTTTGAATTTGAATTATGGTCAAGTTTGGAGTTTTTAAATCAGAAAACTTTGTGTCCTTCCAGTCATTTAATTTTTAAATGTTCAGTCTCGAATCTTTTACAAGAAAAAGCATAACCATCCTCAAAATGTTAGTTACAAACTTTGTATACTTACGTCATGAACCTTGCGTACTTTTCCTTATTTGATATGAATTTTTCATTTTAAAACAAATTAATCTCACAAACGATCCTTTAAATGTTTTTTGTTTAATTTTTAGGGTAAATTTAAAAAACATGTTATGTGGTTTGACCGTTTTACGAAGAGGTCATTGTGAAATTTCTTTTTGCAAATGGGTGCTTGTGGTTATTTCAAAAGTTGACGAAATGATTATTTTCAATTTTTAATTACATCATAAAAAAGGGTAATCTTGTCCATTTTGAATTGAAATTTTATAGATTAGTTAATAAAAATACAATACACTTTAGTAATAAATTTTAAATTTTTCGGAGAAGTACAAATGTTTTTTTAATATAAATATGATGGTAACTTTTACAAAATCATAATAAAATGAAGAATTCCTAGAAAAAAAACTCAAAATTTGATATATAATTCTTAAATAACATGATTAAATTATAAGATTGTTGATTTGATTGAAATTTATGTAACACTATTATTTTTAATGAAAAATTTTTTTTTATCCTCTTTTTGTGAACTTTTGAAACTACAAGCACCCATTTGCAAAAAAAAATTTCACAAGGACCTTTTTGAAAAACGGTCAAACCACAAGACATGTTTTTTAAGTTCACCCTAATTTTTACTTTTAAATTAAGTTCTGTATTAATACAGTATTAATGAAATATTGTTTCAAGTATCTATACTTCCTTATATCACATGAATAAAACATAATAAAGGTGGTATAAAACATGTTAGGCACGGTAACGATATGCTTATACCTTTCTTATGCATCTTTTATACCGCAGCTGTAAAGATTCTCCACGAACGCACACTATATGTTTTATACATGTGGTATAAGGCACGAGACGCTATATATGCTTTATACATCATTTGTAAGGATTCACGCAAGCGTATATAAAGCTCTTTTATACATCTTTGTTTCACTGTTATAAATGTTGAATAAAGAGGTATAAAGCACATGAAAGCTTCTAGAACTTGCAATATATAGTGCCTTTATACCACAATTATAAAATTGGTATAAAGTTGATTGTGATGTATTTTATTAAGAGAAATTATCATACAAAAGGCTTGCATACCTCAAATTTTGTGTGAATATCAAGAATCACGCTAGTCAACTTAAGCTATTGCACATCTCGGTCATCCTTCCTAAATTGATCTTACCATTCAACAAGAGAGGGTATAATATTTTAACCACTTGCCTTTGGGCTTGCTTCACGCATATTCCTTCAAATGTCTTAGAACTATTATTTATTCCAAGCCCAATTAAGTAAATTTATCCCAAAGACCACCTATTCAAGGATATACCACAGTGACAATTATGTGTTGTTTTACTGCTACTAGACATATTTGCGAGTTGGGTTACCCGGCAAGTAGTAACGGAGCTAGGAGCCCGAGTGGGGTAGGGTTCTCAAACCGGTGACCATTGACCAACAACCATAAATTTCGGCATACAAGCAAGATCAGTTTGATAATTAAAATATCATGCAATTTAATTAGTTATGCTTCATATTTGTTTTTCTCCATTTTCTTTACTGGTTTTGGTCATGATTCAAGTACATCTACAACTCCCTCATCTTTACACTCTCTGCCTACTCTCCCCATCAACATTTTATTTGACCTTATAACTCCTTCAACTACTAAAAACACATCAAATCCATCATTACACAGTCAAACATCTATAAATTACTAATGTTAGAACTATGAAATTTTATTAATTTAGTAAGGTATTAATTAATTGCATATAAAGTAATTATTATTAATTTATAGAGTATGCAGTTTATATCTTTACAATGTGAATATGTATGAAATACATGAATTTAATTGATAAGTATTAATCATGCATATTAATTAAATTCATGTATTTTCTATGATAAACTTTTAGTATTCCATACATATCTCAAGTTAAATGTATAAATCTACTCAGCTTTTAGTATAGTTAAATGTGCTAATATTAACTAAGTTACTCTATAAAGAGAGTTACTACACATAACTTTACAAAACAAAAGAAAATAATGGTTTCTCATCTCAAAGGTATAAAAAAATCAACCATGACATATGGTATACGTAGAGAATTATGTGAGTACGAACAACAAAATCTAACATGCACTCAAAAGCAATTGCAACATTGGGTGTCAAAGAAGTTTTAAACTTGCAAGTTAGTCAAGCTACAATATCAAATACGATCAAAAGGTCAGCAGAGTTTCTATCAGTTTCTGACATTCCAAAAGATGATGCCAAAAGACATAAAGTTTCCAAATTTCCAGAATTAGAGAAGGTTTTGTATGAGTGGTTTGTTCATAACCAATAACACGTTAATACAAGCGGGGAACTAATTGTAACAAAGGGAAAAGAGTTTCTAAAAAAGATGTATCTCATTGATATGCTAGATTTTCATTTTTCTCAAGGTTGGCTAGAGCGCTTCAAATCAAGACACGGCATCAAGACGTATCGTCGTTTTGAAGAAAGTGGATCGGTTAATATGGAGGTGGTGGAGAACAATTTAAAATCCATAAGAGAGAAACTTAATCAGTTTGCTATCAAAGATGTTTTCATATGGATGAAACTGGATTGTTCTACAGGCTACAACCAGATCGTTCTCTTGCAACAAAGCAACTTGAAAGTAAGAAACAAGATAAGGAAAGACTTACAATTGTTATTTGTTGCAATGAGGATGGTTCTGAGAAAATTCCTTTATGGATAATTGGGAAGTACACAAAACCTAGTTGTTTCAATAATGTGAATTTGGGCAGCATGGATTGTGAATATCGCGCCAACAAAAGAGCATGGATGACTGGGATTTTATTCCGAAAATACGTTCAACAACTTGATGCAAAAATGGATGGTAGAAAATTTTTTTAATTGTTGATAATTGTCCTGCTCATCTAAAAAATGTTGAAGGTTTGAGAAATATTGAATTGTTTTTTTTTTCACCTACACAACATCAAAGATTCAGCCTTGTGATGCAGGAATCATACGAGCTTTTAAGATGCATTTTTGGTAACAGTTTTATCGAAATATTTTGGAGGGTTTTGAAATTGGGAACCCAAATCCAAAAAAGATTAATGTTTTAGAAGCAATGAATTTTGCAATATCGTCATGGAAAATAGATGTCCACTTTAAGTACTATTGCAAATTGTTTCAAGAATTGTAAACTTCGATTTTCATATGGTGAATCCTTTGAAAATCAAGAACAAATGGACAATGATAGCTTACAACAATTGCAGAATCTAATCAAATAAAAAATTACCGAATGAATGTTGAAGATGTTTTGAACTATCCAAGAGAAAATGACACAAGTTTAGAGTTGCCTATGGATGAACAAATAATTGAGAGTGTTATGGAAAGAAACCAAGAAGAAGAAGTGGAAGACGATAGTGTGGAATTAGAACAAGTTTCGCTTTGAAAGCAACAATCACCTTACAACACTTCCTTTTACAATATGAGAACTCTATACCGGATTTTCTCAATGCTGTAAGAAAGGTTAGAGATAGATTCAAGGGCATAATAATTTTAAAAAGAAACAAGTAACATTAGATTCATATTTTCAAAAAATCTTCTTAGATTAGTTATGAATTATATTAAATATATTTTTACAAATTATGAATTACTAATTTATATGTCAAATGGGACCTATATGAATTTCTTTTTTCGTATTATCTTATAAATTTAGCGAATTATTAATTTACCATGTTGGTCCCGACTAGGGACCGAAGAAAATTATTATTTTTGCGAGATTATTAATTTATCAAGTATTAATTTAATAAGGTTCTACTGTATTTAATTTGGTATATAATTATGGATATTTTCATCGAATGTTGAGATATTCAAATATTGGTTGATGAATTGGAATTTGGGGAAAAAACAAAACGGTGATCAAAAGAGAAACAATTTTGAGATGGAAAAGAAATGGTGACAAGATATGAAAAAAATGGTTGAGTCCATGGTGATCGAAAATGGATATATAGGTCGAAGAAAAAGACGAAGAAGAAGGGTTGATGGAAGAGAAACGATTTTGAGATGGAAAAGAAATAGTGGTCGAATGTGAAAAAGGAAATTGAGAAACGGCGGTCGGATGTGAAAATAGCGGTTGAATTTGCGATGGTTGGAGATGAAGATGTAGGTTGAAGAAGAAGAAGGGTTTTAAAATTTTTTGTTTGAATGGCCAAATGCATACGGAGCCCCCCTAAGTTGGCCCAAAACGCCCTCCGCCACCCCCAAGTTTCAAACTTGACACTTTACCCCCTAATGTTGGCAAAACCGATACAGTTTGTCCCCTCATTGCCACTTGTCAGTTTCTGATTGGTTTGGCTTTTCAAAGATTTTGAAATTTTTGAAAAAATCAAACCAATCAGAAACTGACACGTGGCATTGAGGGGGCGAAGTGTATCAGTTTTGCCAACATTTGGGGAGCAAAGTGTCACAGTTGAAAGTTTGGGGTGGCAGAAGGCGCTTCGTGCCAAGTTCAGGGAGCTCCGTATGCATTTGACCATTTTTTTTGTAATTAATGCTATATGTCACATTATTAGTGGTGTGACTTATCAAAGTGTACACATGGCTGTTTCTCACTCCCTCCATTGTTTGATTGAGTGGGAATGAGAGAGTTATGTGATACAATTTTCAAAAGTTGAGGTAGATATAATATCATTTTTAAAGTTGAGGGGGGCAGAAGGCTTAGGGAGCTACCAATGTATCTGAAAAATATAATTGATGATCCAAAACAAAAATATTGATGGAGTTGAAATGAATGGATAAGCAAATAATTAAAGGCATCAACTTAATTAATTCATAAAATGTTTCGCCACCAACAAATACTCCAACATGTCTCATTATCCAAAACCTATCTATTTCTTTTGCTTTCTAGTGATTAGAAAAAAAAAGGAAATACAATAAAAAAAAAAATTATTTTTACCGCAGAAAAATCATATTTATACTTTTTGTAAAAAAGCATTTTATTGTTTTTTGATGTGAAAAAAGTCTTTATAATTTTGTTTGTACCTACTTTTTCTTATACCTTGTGTAAGACATTTTAACCTAGATTTTTCCTACATTTTTCGTGTAAGCCTTGTACATATAACTTATTTTCCATTAGTTTTCATTATTTTTGAAATACCTGCTAAAACCATCATTCGAATACTTTAGACTTGATATAAGATGATCGTTCAAATGCCTTATGCATGGGATAAGATGATTATTCTTATATCAAGTATAAGAAAAAGTATGTCAAACAAAAATATGAAAACTTTTTTAACATAAAAAATAATTTTTTTATAAAAGCATAAAATATGATTCTTTATGTATTTAAAAATAAAAATAAATTAATTTTTTTTGTAATAAGCATCCCCAAATACAATAATATTAATGGGTTGTTTAGACCAAGATCCACACCTCCTTGACGATGAGTTGAACTCGATTTGAAATAAAACTCACTGCAAAGACATTCTTAGTTTGATGATTGTATGATATTTTACTCACATGTGTTAAAGGCTCGTTCTCAGACCAGTGACAATATTAAATGAGTCAAACCATCATTCACATGTTAGTCATTTAAAGTACAAACCATAAATGATGCATTGAATTCCACAATGATCATGTTTTTCATTGTAAGATCATGTTGTAGAGAACTTCAATGAATCAAGCTGAATTGAACTTAGTTTAAATAAAATTATCACTATGTAAAGTTAAACGAACTTAAGTGAAATTAATTTGCAATCTAAGATGAGATGGGCTAATATAAATGAAAGTAACATATAATATATTAACGAGTCGAACCGAAATCGAACATATATGAGTTTGATTCGAAACTCATTAAACTTAGAAAATTTTAGCACAGTTTGAAAACGAGTTTGAAATATTTGCGAACTAACACCACTAATTGGTTTTTGAACATATGGGTTTTAAGTAGACCTGTTCATCGGGCGGGCTGGGCCAGATTCGAGCCGGGTTTGACGGGTTTTTCACTAAAAACATCAACCCAAGCCCGACCCAAGTCCATACTTCAGAACTTCGGGCTCGGGCCGGGCCCGGGCCGAGCTTACATTCCCAAGCCCGGCCCAAGCCGTGAACATTTATTTTTTTCATAAATTTCATTATTAAATTAAATAGAAAAAAAAATAAAATACGTAAAATATATTTAAATTTTACTTATAATTATATCGTTTAATTAAAATCTTTAATATTTGGTAATATTTATTGTAGTTAAGTACCCAAATTTAATAGAATAA
>CAOJBI013849256.1:0-17335 GCA_948277035.1 Euphorbia corollata
GATCAACCATCTATATAAGAATAAACTGAAACAATTTGAATAATTATACAATTATTTGTAACAGTACTGTTCAGTGCAAACACAATAATAGTGAACTTCAATACATAAAAGTCAGACAAAAGACACTGAGACACCTCTAAACTTGTCAACATCATCTTTAAAATCAAAACTAACAGAGCTAGAACAGCATAAAGAACATCATAAAAAAAAGATTTAACCTAATAGCACCCAGTAATTAAAAATGGCCTAAGTTCCATCTTTTCTAGTTTCACACACCAAAAAAAACTAAACATGGAACCCCACACAGAAATGAGTTAAGAATGATTTTTTATTTAGTTAGAATGCCATTTAGCAGCGAACTTTACACATTAATTAGAAATGAGTTCTCAAGCTTCCTACTTCAATTTGGATTTCAATCTAGTAAAAGATTAGGCAGTCCGCATTATAAATAGGAGCATGACAATAAGTTCAAATAATGTCTCATTTTCTTTCATTAGAAATTTAGTTCACCAATTTTTTCTGAGCCTCTTATTGCTCTGCAACATCCAACCCCAATCTATATATTATCGTCGTGTTGTTCTTTTTTATTATCCTAATTCCAAACGAGTAACGCTTGTAGTATATCACTCCTTCCATCTTCTTCCCTCATATCGACAATAAATTAGGGATATCTAGTGCAACATCTGTTATATCACTTCTTACTATTAGTTCCAGCAACAGTAATAAAGAACAGTAAGAAGTAAGAACGGGCAATGCAAATTTTTTTGCTGTTCTTCCAAAACATTATCTCCATTCTCTAGTGAATATTAAAAAAACAATCATGATTCAATATATTGAAATCCTAAATCCTACTGATCTAGGTGACAAACAATCACTCAGAGAACCGACTAATCTAAGTTCACCAAGAAGCAACTTCTCATCCATCAAGTCAACCAACATTTTTCTACACCAACTGAAGTCATTATGAAAATGCTTTCATAATCTTCAAACTGCCACTTCTCTCTTAAATAACACATTGCTATAATCCAAAACAGCTTCATTTCTTGTCAGACATTTTCATTGTTGGATTCTAATTTCAAACCACCACGGATGCACCACAAAACGTTAAATTCATGCACTTTGAGTCAAAACTGCACCTCAATGAATAGCATAAATTAATCACACTACCATGAAAAGAGCAGCATTAATTTACATCATCCCAATTTGTTAAGACATATTTTGCTTTACATTTAAATCAATAGATGCCCAAAATTAGTGTGTGTGAAATACTTTCTTCTCCAATGGGCCTCAAGATTGGTAACTTTAACAAGGTACAAACTTACTGCAGCAAGAACTTCTGTAATTATGTGAAACTGTAAACTACATAATGTGCCAACAACATTAAACTCTATGTCCATTAGGAAAAAAAAACAAAACTTGTGGTTCAAATTCAAAGATAAAAGGAATAAAACTAAAGAGATATGTGGAGAAAGCGAAAAACATTATTCAATCCAACATTACGAATCTAACATTATCACCATTTGACAAAAGCTTACAACTGCTATATATAAAGGAACAAAGCATGTCTTTACCGCTGAAACCCTAAAAGTTATCAATTCACATTCACTAAGAAACCCTAAATCCGTGTTCCAATCAAGAACAGCTGATAAAATAGTAGCTTCAAAGAAAGGCTACTAAATAGAATGGAAACGCCTAGCGCAAATTCATTAGAAGAACCCCCCAGAACCAACAAGAACAAAATAAGATATAGGAATAACAACATTAAAGCAAAACTCACCGCTGCTATCATAGGGCTCGTAATCCATAGCCAGCTTGTCGGACAAAACAACACTTGTACCAAATAAGAGAAGCACCGAAAACCCTAAATTCCGGGTAAATCTTAATATCCGGGTCAAATATTGTAGGGGAAAAAAGAAAAAAGATTAAGCGAATTGCACAGAATGAGAAGCGGCAATTAGAAACCCTAATCTCCGGCCGCCGCCTAGAAATGCAAAGAAGAAAACGGCAAGAAATTGTCTGTATAAATTAGAAGGCAGAAGAGTTGGAGCTCAGAGCAGGAGAGTGATTCGAAAACTAGGAAAACATAATTGAAAAGACCGGACTTGAAGCTGATTTATTGGTGGTGTAGTGGGGAATCCATAGTTGGGTTTGAGATCCGCACCTTTGTTGTGTTGTAAAAGTATGTAATAAAGCCCACGTGCCTGACCATGATTGGGTGGGGTCCGATTGAAGAAAATAATTTGGAGGGATTCATTGGGGCTTAAATGGTGACAATCGCTAATTGGATTATGTTCTTCAAAGCAACCACGTCTCAGTTGGCAATGCAGGCTGAGTAAGTTGGAAGAGAACTGAGTTCGAATCCTATTAAATACATTTGTTAAAAAAAAATGTTACAAAAATCCGACTAAATACTTGTAAATATTACAAAAAAAAATGTTCTTGATATTGGATTGCGTAAAACATGGACATGCATGTTAAGTGTTTGTTGAAATGCTTCTGAAAAATAAATTTAAACAAAGATCTTTTATCGTTCTTATATTCGAAATAATGCATTCGTGCGATAAATTTTGGGTAAACTTCAAAAAAGGGACCTGTGGTTTGGATCATTTTCAAAACGGGTCTTGTATTGAATTTTAAGTGTCCCAAACGTGGTAAAGGGCAATTTGGGATACTTAAAATCTAATACAAGACCCGTTTTGAAAAGAACCCAAACCACAGGTCCCTTTTTTGAAGTTTACCCATAAATTTTTCATGGAAAAATGAATATTTTATGATTATAAACGAGTTACAAACTATATAAATATCTTATACAGATAGAGGACCCACGTGGAACCCAATAAAAGGTCAGGCCCCGTCATCTCTAAGTACTTAGTATGATATGTATTTGAATTGGTTAGCAAAGAGTGTTGTTTTGTATCCTACATATTTCAGGATCAAACTTTGATATTCACATTTTCTGAAATTTCTCTCACCATCTTTATTATCTATTTACTATAATTTTTTATTAATTTTGTTACCGCACCTCTTTTTAATTTATATTATATAAATTTATTTTGAAAGGTAAAAATATAATACCTATTTAATTTAGGTTTTCTAAAAAAGTAAAAAGATATTCAATTTGTATGTTATTATATTAGCATAAAAGTCTTTCATTTTTCAAAATTTTGTTCATCAATTTTCGCCCCCCCCCCCCCCTAAAACCTAACTCTGCGTCAGCCCCTGGTCTTATATCACTCTTATAATAGATTTAAGAGCTCTTATACCATATATGAAGTCTTCATGAAAAGGTAGGGAAAAGGGGATATAAGAATGTCATAAAAAATATTTTTTTTCCTAAAAATTCAGAACTTCTCATTTTAAAGATAAAAAAAATGACAAACAATTTTTTTATAAAGGTACGGTTTATGAGATATGGTTGTTTAAAGTTTTGTGAGCCAATACAAAATGTAGGTAAAAGCATAAATATATGCAAAAACAAAATAACAAAACCTTTTTATTTAAAAGCAGAAATATGATTCTTGTTCAATGAAAAAAAATAAAATGCAATTAGTTTTTTTGTGTATTTCTTTGTATTTCACTCAAAAACATAGATATTAGATAGTTTAAGCTCTTTGTACTACATACCACTTGATGTAATTTTTGGACATTTTTTCTGTTAAAAATATATTGATCTTACTTTAAAGATAAAAATAAAAATAAAAGCTTGTGTCAAAAAGTTTAAAAGTTTGTGAGATATAATTATCTTAAATTGCAAAATTCAAATTAAAAAGGAGATATGATGGTCTGAGAGGAGGTGAGAATTTTAGAAAGTGAAGTTTTATAAAAAAAAAGGCTGAATACATGGTTTGCCCCCTAAACTTGTCCCCATAAACCAAGTGCTCCCCTGAACTTTGAAAAGTACCTGGTTACCCCCTGAACTTGCAAAAATGCACCGGTTAATCCCCTCAACTTGTAAAAAAATACCAATTTGCCCCATGATTGCCACGTGTTAACTTTTGGTGGAGAGAGAAAAATGAAAAATTTGAAAAGTCAAACCAACCAGAATGTGACATGTGGCATCTAGGGGGCATATTGATACTTTTTTACAAATTGAGGGGGTAACCGGGTGCTTTTCAAAGTTCAGGGGGACACTTGGTTTTTGGGGACAAGTTTAAGGGGTAAATTATGTATTATGCCTAAAAAAAGTACAAGTAATTCTGTCATATATGCTCCAAATGAATGCAAGTTGCTTAAATCCCCATAAATGAATTTGATAAGTAAAAAAATCTCATGTTTTTTTATGTGGTTAACGATATTACTTTACTCATATCGCAATTGGGTCAATCACAGACTACTCATCCGATGGTCATATATAATACAAGCAATGTCATAATATGAAAACCCTTTTTTATATAAAAAGAAAAAACCTTCGCTAAACAACCAAACACATAAGGAAAGATACTTTAATTGCATCATCAATCAAGATAAAGAGCAAACCAATATCTCTAAGAGGGGAGGGATGAATAAAGTTAGCAATCATGCACAACTATTGTCTTCCCTGTACATATGCTGCTAAAGTACCTCTTAATCCTAGCTAAGGAACAACTTAATGTCCTCAATAATAACAGAAAAATCATTCACTTTGAGACTCAAAGCTAATTATCTAAATATATGACTCCAAAAGGAAGGAATGAGCCAAGTTAGCTTTCATATCCACACAATCGTTGTCTTACCCATGGGTATATGTAAACCCTAGAACATAAAATTTTACACAGATATCTAATATGATATCTTGTCTGTTTAGAATTCATTTATCAAAATTTCTATTCAATTTAGAAAATAATGCTTGAAGGAACATAACATAGTTTTTAAAGATGATATATATATAATACCTCTAGTTGTTCATGTAGACTTCTTTGCACATGCAGTTTTAATGTTTCCGCGATGCTCGCCATTCCCATGCATAGTACGGTGACTCGGGCCACAATCTCCCGAGTGTACTTCTTTCTTCATTGCTGCGGCTTCTCTTTGCGCCAGACATTTCAATAATAGTCCATCAAAGGATTTCTTAAACACCTATCCGTTTATCAGAAAAAATTCGATAGATAACCTTTCCAATAAGTTTCTGTCTAAGTCTGTGGCTTCTTCGGTGTAACTTCCATCTTTCAGATACTTGATTATATCAATGTACCAAGGTTCTTCTATCTTTTCTTCAGCTTCTACCACCGAAACATAGAATTGAGCTTTTGCTATTTCTAAAATAAGGGGCTTCACTGGTCGTTCTTGAGGTCCTTCCTACATAGATGCCAGAGTTGCTAGTGCATCTACCTTCTGATTTTCTTCTCTAGGCAAGTAATGAAATTCACATTCACTGAACATCGATGCCTTTCTTCATACAGCTTCTAAGTAAGGCCTGAGGGATTTTTCTTCTAGTTCCCACTCTCCCGTGATATGTTTTATCACCAAGACGAAATCGCCGATAACTTTGATCTTGTCAGCTTTTAAATGCATTAGAGTCGTCATGCCAAATAGACAAGCTTTGTATTCTGCCTTATTATTGGTGACAACAAACTTTAACTTCTTGGATAGTGGTATCACTCCCCCTTGAGGTGTAATAATGATGATCCCCAAACCTGCACCCATTTTGTTTACAACTCCGTCGAAGTACATCTCCCATTACCTTGAATCTTTCGACACAACGACCAATTATTCATCTAGGAATTCTAAGTTCTCAACGTATTCAAATTCCAATGGTTGACTTGCCAAGAACTCAGCCACTTCCCTTCCCTTGATGACTTTCTTAGTTACATTTTCAATGTCAAATTCAGAAAGTAATAGTAACCATCTGGACAATTTTCCTATCAGGGAAGGTGTTTGATAGAGGTACTTCATCGGGTCTACTTTAGCCTCAACTTGTACCCGATAAGATTGGAAATAGTGTCGAAGCTTCTTTGTCAGCCACACCATAGCAGCACATATCTTTTCTATCATTGTATAGTGTGACTCATATTCGAGCAATTTCTTACTGAGATAAAAAATGGCATGTTCTCTTTTGTCATCATGTTCTTGTACTAGCATCACCTCTACTGAGGTCTCTTCAATTGCCAAATACAAGATTAGAGGCTTCGTTGGAATGGGATTTTTTAAAACGGGTAGACTTGCCAAGTAAGATTTGATTTTGTCGAAAGCTTCCTGACATTGCTCATTCCATTCAACAGGTTGTTGCTGGGTACAAATAGTAGTCAATCGCGGTATAAAGCGATTGACAAACTACAATGATCCTAAGAAGCTTCTAACCTCTTTTTCAGTCTTAGGGGTTGGTATTTCCTATATAGCCTTAATCTTGTCAGGATCCATCTCTATACCTCGTTGGCTAACAATGCGGTCAAGTAATTTTCCTGAGGTCACTCCAAACACACATTTCTTTGGATTGAGACATAGGTTATATTTCTCGATCCTTGTGAGAAATCTATTTAGTATCGTGGTATACTCTTCAGGGGTGTTAGACTTGATCAGCTTGTCATCCACATATACTTCTACTTCTTTGTGGATCAAGTCGTGAAGTAGAGTGGTGACAGCTCGTTGATAAGTTGCCCTAGTGTTCTTTAGTCTAAATGGCATAACACGGTAGCAGTACGTGCCCCATTCTGTGATGAAGGTCATCTTGAACTTATCGATCACATTCATTAATATATGATTATAGCCCGAGAAACCATCCATAAAGGAATACATGGCAACTCCTATAGCACTGTTAACTAAGACGTCAATATGAGGTAGCGGGAAGTCATCCTTCGGTGTAGCTTTATTTAGGTCACGAAAGTCTGCATATACCCTGACTCTACCATCCTTCTTAGCTATCGGAACTACATTTGCGAGCCACATTGGGTACTCAACCACCTTCAGAAACTTGGCTTTGATTTACTTAGAAATCTCTTCATTGACTTTTTCAGCCCATTCAGGATGCAAACATCTCATCTTTTACTTAACAGAGCAGATTTTAGGATCAGTCGGTATTTTGTATTCCGCAATATGTCGATCAATATCAGGCATGTCACCGTAAGACCAAGCGAAAGCTATAATGTATCATTTTAATACTTTTATTAATTCTCTCTCTTGCTCGATGGATAATTGATTGGAAATTAGTACCATTTTAGGACCCTCTTCTGTGTTTCAATTTATTTCTTTGGTAACATCATTATTAATATTGAAAAAGCTAGATGTAGGTTGGAATGGATGCATGGAATTATAATCAGAAACACAATCCAAGTAAGAAAAATTTCTACTTTTATTAAATGCATCATAAACTACATTAGTCATTTCAAAGATATTAGACAAAGTGACAAAGGACTCATCCTCTTCTATAGGAATCAGCTCTTCTTCTACAACAGTCAAGCTTGCAGTTGCTTGTTCTGCTGGAACCATGACTATCTTCTCATCATCATCATCATCATCAATCTTCATTTTTGCCTTTCCTTTGTCCATATGAGTCGCTTACTATTCAGCTTCTTCTACAAAGTTCAGTTGAGCCTTGAGCTTATTAGCGAGCATACTGAGGAGTTCTTCCTCCTGGAAAGATGTATTCAGGTTCCTTCTAACTCTATTTTCATCATATTGTACTGGATGATCAACTTCCCCAAGGACCTTGCCAGTGTCAATGTTAAGAAGATTTATTATTTGCTCCACTACCTTCTTATCTCTGACCATACTTGTAATTTGACCTGTTCCATACTTGTTGAAGACCACAACATTTGAGAAAATTTTGAATCCTGGCTAAGTCTTTGACATGTGGGTAACAGGTTCTGGATTCCCATCAGAAGGACCTTATCTCGCTCGCTTGAAACCATTATGTCTTGAGAATTTGCCTCTTGAATGCCTAGGCCCTTTGTATCCTAACCCCACAGGTTGCAGTTCTCCTGGTCCAATGTTGAAGGTAGGTATACCTTGGCCCTGTGCCCCAAGTCTCGTCCCAGAAATATGATGCTGCTACATATATTTCTTAATCCACGGGCTCCGGTATTCTTACGGTTGAGGATCTTGATCTTCTCCTATGGCTGTTCCTATGAATCCTCTCATATTGTTTTCTGCGACACTAAGTGCTGCAACCGTAGATGCCTTATCTACCTTTAATGTAACAATCTTCCATTGAAAAGAAATCTTGACTTTTTGGTGTAGAGTAGACGGAATTCCTCCTAAGGTATGAAAACATGGACGTCCGAGTAGTAGAGAGAAAGTCACCGGAATGTCAATTACCATGAATAATACAAAAGATGAAATTTCCCTGAAGGTAACTTCTGCTTCAAATGTACCAATGATAACTCTCTTTGAATCGTCGAAGGCTTTTATGACGGTCGTTGATTTCTTCAGTGCTTCTTCGCTCAGACCAAGTATCGGGAGTATTTGTCTTGGATAGACATTTAGGGCAGAACCATCATCAATCATGATACAAGGCATTATCCTGCCTAACACATTGGCTTTTAGATAAAGTGATTTATTGTGTCTTGTCCTTTCGTCCAATAGATCTGCACTCGTGAATACAATATCCATAATGATTGTAGTAACTTCAGTGTTGAGCAAGGCACAGACTTAGTTTGGTGAAGCTATTGTTGAAGTTTCAATTTCCATCATTCTCTTGACAATAGCCATTCTATGTTCTTGGGAATTGATCAAGAATTCCCAAATTCTCATCTTAGCTTGGGTAGATTGGAGCTGGTCAATTATAGTTCCTTCATTCTGGTTTGTATTGGAGGTTGAGTTACAACCACAAGCGGTTCATTCCTTTGAATTGGAGGTACAGCAACTCCCGTTACTCTCTCACCCTTCTTGATTGAGCTTACATGTTTTGAAGGCGAGTATGTTGTTTTGAAGAATTCAAAATCATCAAAGTCTTCATCAAGTAGTATGTCCTTCAGGCTGAGTGGTTTAGCTTTAGCTGTTGCAACCACAGGTTCATCTAACATGAATGATCATTCCATAAAAGGTGTTTTCCTTTATGACAGGGGAACAGAATTAGCTTGTAACACATGAGTGAAAACTGAATTATCCATACATCCAGTTCAAATCATGTCGATTGATGATGAGGAAGCTCCTTGCATTGGTTCCCTCCCTCTAAGCATGTTGAGAGTATCACAATACATATATTTCTTCAAATTTATCTCTTCGTAATCAAATTCTAGCTTTTCCACAAACCAAGGATAATTTCTCGAAGATGCTACAGATGTGGGAAGCATTTCTTTAGAATTCTCCAAGGACATGTATTGTAATAGGAATCCTGAATGTGTCCTTTCTGGCAAAACAGTTTCCGGAGGATCAATCTATGTAAAATAGTCCAAGAATTGGTCAGCAAGATTGTTCCAAAAGGACTTTTGGTAAAGACTTAATCCTTTAAACCGAACTAGAGCTTTGTCACGTAGGGTAAGTCTGAACCTTTCAAGCTAATAAGCGAAGTGCACCTTTTCGTAATTCAAACAGATGACGAAACCCCTAATGTGTTTTGCAGGATCTTGGGAATCGTCGAACACAAGATGATAATATGTATCGAATCAGGATCAAGAACTCAATTTGCAAGCGTTGCTTATCTGTTTTCCGCTTGAATGCTTTCTATGACGTATTCTACACTTGGTTCTTGACCAGGTTCCCTTATTATGTTAACACGGCTTCCTTCATCAAAATCCGTGAACTTTCCTAAACCTTGACTTCCAACAGACCCAAAATCATCCGAGTCAGTCTCTTGATAAGATGCGTAGCTTTTGCTGTTAGAAATGATCAACAGCCCATGATATTTGTGTTCGTTGTCATGTTCAAATTCACCAGGCCAATTGATAAGCAAAATATCGAATTCTTCTTCAGAATCTGATGGTGACCTTGGGTTTTCAACTTCACCGTCCAGAATGCCAAGCATAAATTCCTCGAATTCGATTTCATCTTCGCTGTCCACAGCCCATCCTGCTATATCAACTTGATATCCACTTGTTCTACCCTTTGATGCTAATTGTTCTCGTTATTAATATCCCAAAACGGATTGGGAGTTTTATGAATTGGAGATTCTATCCTCCATGGACCGAAGTTAAAATTTCCTTCATTGCCTTCTTCATTTACTTGATTGACGTTCTAATGATTTGGTTCCAAATGACGATCTAAATCGGGAACAACATCATCATCATCATCATTTTCCCAATTTGGGTCTCCCTTAGGATCTTCCTCCTCCGAGTCCTCACTTGGGCTTTCTTCCTCCTCCGGATCCTCTTGTGGGTCTTCCTCGGGATCTTCTTCCTGATCTATCTCAGGGTTAATAATGGAATCTTGGGGAACCAATCCTTGATCACCGTTTATCTGCTGATACATTTCGTTGAATTCGGTCCTCATCCTTTCTAGGTCTTGAGGCCTCATCGATAACTCAGCCATAATCATCTAATCCACACTAACTTCCTGAAATAGGTCAACAGGTTCAGCTTGCACATTATATTGACCAAAATACCCATCCTAATAGTTCGGATCATTCCATGCGCGTTCTGGGTCATATAGCTCTTCCTTTTCAAAACTTATGGGTTTGCTGTAAGCTTGATATTCTTCTTTCTTTAGCTTGTCTTCTTCTTCATACTTTTCTATCTTTTTAGCATAGCTAATAACCTCATTAAAGGTCTCGAAATGTTTCATCTTCATTTTGTCACGGTACTTCTAAGTAGACCCCTCAATAAGCTTAACAATCAAGGCTTCTTGGTCTAGAGCTCTAGTAACTAGTGTTTTGACCGCCATCCATCAAAGATTTTCAAGATCTTGGAGAGTGGTTTTTAGCTTGAGATTGAAAGCATAGTTTTTAATAAAAGCAGAACTAAGTTTCTCCCAATCTAACTTCACATTTGACGGCAGACTCATATACCAATCAATGGCTGAACCACGGAGGGTAGTCTCAAAGAGTTTGATAATTTGTACTTCAGGTATCGCCATTCTCATCATGATTCTGTGGTAAGCTTCTATATGAGCATGAGGGGACCCCGTGCCATTTTAAGGAGAAATGTAGGGCATAACGAAGTTCAGAGAAAGAGCTTCAGACTCATTCAATCAGTATCTATTAAGATCTAGACACTGTCGCACTAATAATCCTGCTGGCTTTTCTACTTTCAGAACCATCGTTTCCAAACTAGCCAGTTTAGCTTTCAATTCATTCAGCTTAATTTTCTAACCCGAAGTCCTTTGAGAACCAGAAGCAACTATGTTTCTCATGTAATTTTAAAATTCCAGCATGTTAATGAAGTTTTAGAATTTCTCATCAAAATCTCTTCTTTCGGCCATATCGTCTTTATGTCTAGACTCAGAAAGAATTCTTCAATGGATTCTAGGATATTTGATTTTCCTTGGACCTGTTGTGCATTCTAAACGAGTATTAATACATCTCTAACCTGAAAGCACAATTGATCAAGTGTTATCAAATGCAATTTGGGTTTTAGGCCTTTGATATTTGATGCACTTGTATAAAAATGTATATGTATGTATGTGTGGATGCATGCAAGACACAAAAATTGGAATGATGATTTCGAGTACTTGAGGAATACTCGAAGAAATAAGAAGTCTAAACAGTTATGAGACACAAGAGAGAGTGACTCGAGACAAGTAAGTCATAAGTCAAATGCATCCAATAGATTATCTTGATGCGAGTTTTAATTTGTTGGTCTAGTAAAATAAGTTACTAGCCAGGTTACTCATCGGTCAAAAGATGACTTTCTATAGCTAGGGTGTTTGGACTATACTAGTCGATTACTACTTGGGGTCGACTTTGAAGTGACTCGACTCTAAGGTTGGTCGAAGTTAACTCATTGGTCCAAAAATGACTTTCAACAGTCAAAGTTGTTTGACTATATTAGTCGATTACGACTCGGGGTTGGTTTTGAAATAACTCGACTCTAGGGTCAGTCAAATTTGACTCATTGGTCCAAAATGACTTTCTATAGTCAAAATGTTTAACTACATTAGTTGATTACGACTTGGGGTCAGTTTTGAAGTGACTCGACTCTTAGATTGGTCAAAGTTGACTCATTGGTCCAAAATGACTTTCTATAGTCAATATGTTTGACTACATTAGTCGATTACTAATCGGGGTCAGTTTTGAAGTGACTCGCCTCTAGGGTCGGTCAAAATTGACTCATTGGTCCAAAGATGACTTCCAACAGTCAAAGATGTTTGACTGTATTAATCGATTACGACTTGGGGTCGGTTTTGAAGTGACTCGACTCTAGGATCGGTCAAAGGTTGACTTATTGGTCCAAAAGATGACTTTCAACAATCAAAGATGTTCGACTGTATTAGTCGATTACGACTCTGGGTCGGTTTTGAAGTGACTCGACTCTGGAATCGGTCGAAGGTTAACTCATTGGTTCAAAGATGACTTTCAACAGTCAAAGATGTTTGACTGTATTAGTCGATTACGACTCAAGGTCGGTTTTGAAGTGACTCGACTCTTAGGTCGGTCGAGATTGACTCATTGGTCCAAAGATGACTTTCAACAGTCAAAGATGTTTGATTGTATACAACTCGGGGTCGATTTTAAAGTGACTCGCCTCTAGGGTCGGTCAAAGTTGGGAGAGTTTGACTTTTTTTATCCAACAGTTGACTTTTATAGTTGGAAGAGTGACTTTCACAGTCACGGAGACTCTAGGGTCAAATATGGAAAAGTTTAACTTTTTGGTCAAACGATTAACTTTTATAGTCGGAATAGTGATTTTTACAATCACGAAGACTCTAGGGTCAAATATAGAAAAGTTTGACTTTTCGGCCAAACGGTTGACTTTTACAGTAGGAGTAGCGACATTTACAATCATTGAGACTCTAGGGTCGAATTTGGAAAAGTTTAACTTTTTGGTCAAACGGTTGACTTCTACAGACAGTCATGGAGACTCTAGGGTCGAATTTGGAAAAGTTTGACTTTTTAGTCAAACGGTTAACTTTTACAGTCGGAATATTGACTTTTACAGTCGGAATAGTGACTTTTACAGTTAGAATAGTGAATTTTACAATCACTGAGACTCTAGGGTCGAGTTTGGCTTCCATAAGCCGGATATATGGCTTTAGTAGCCGAGGTGACTCTATGGTCGAGATTTGTGTTTTCGAAGTCCTATTTCTAAGGAAAATGCAATGTCACGCGATAAACATCATGACTGCATAAAGATGTGGTTAAATTTCACACAATCGTGATGTTATGCACAAATTTTACATTTTAATAATGTATAAAACCTGCACAAGAAGGAAACGGTTAGATCGTGCCTACCACCCTTATTCTCCATTTGGTTACTTCGCTTTCATGTCAACATGGGACTAACGAAGTCTGCTCTGTTCTCACAAGGTTAAGGGTAATCCTACGGGAAAGTATCTATGGTTCATCTATATGCTGGGCTTCGGTCTCAAGAAAGGTTGTAAAGTGTACAGATAATATAATCAGCTACTTTGATCCTACGCGAATCAAAGCCCTTTGTACATTACGCAAGGGGTGTGATCAGATTCATATCCCCAAACCCTAAGAAAACTTGAGTGATACTACATGAAAAGACACCTAAATTGGCTGTCGGGTGAGCTTATGAAAGTGCAAATGCAATCCTAAAATTTGCGTATTAGTCATCTTATCATAAACGTCACCATTCTCGTTTTTTGAATAAAAATTTGTTATTATATCAAAAATTGATTTTTATTAATAAAAATAAATTTCCCCAACGGAATCACCACTTTGAGCGGGCGGTCCTTTCCGTGACGGAAAAGAGTTCGTGAGAAATGGTTCGAGCTGCGCGATGCACGAATTCGCTCGGGTTTTGTTTATAAACAAGAAGAGACGTTCGCTCTTTGGTGAGTAAATTATTTAAGAAAAATCATTTTTAATTTGATTTTCTTAAAAATAATGATGAAAATAGAAAATGAGGTTAATACCCTATTTTACGGAAAAATAGTCGCCACCCGGTTCAGCTCCACCGGGAATTGTGGTATGCAGATCCGTGATGGGATTTTTATACATTGATAATAGAGATTTTGAGTTCGGATATATAATAGTTACTAATTTATTCAAAAATCGAGAATTATGAATTGAATGATAATTTTGGCATTACGACGGCTTAATAAAACAATAAAAGTAAGCTAGAAATTCGGCAGAGTGACGGCGCCACTTGGTATTTTCCCATATCATTTGGACGGAGTTGTCCCTAATTTGGGATATCCGATCTTTACCTACAAGCTTTTTCACATATATCAATACAGTTTATTGAAAATAAAGTAGTAAAGCAGCTCTAGTGACTCTTTACTCAAGCATGCAATGTTGAATGGAGTAAAAATAAATGTTAAAAGTTTAAGGCTTAGAGCCAATACCCTCAGTTACCTTTTCATTATTCTAGGATGATGTGAGAGCCGGTTCGGGACCGAGTTTTCGTTGATTTGACGGAAAACTTTGAGAAAATTTGAAAACGAAAGTAATTGATAGTGTTTGTGGTGGTTTGAAAGCGTTTCGATTCGAGTTATGACTATAATCACGAGTGAAACTGGTTTTGAACGAATTTTGACGAGTTTGAATCGAGAGTTTCTGGGAGAAACTTGATTCAAATCGAAACTCAAATGGTTTTGATCGAAGAAACTTCAATCCGGCAGAGTTTTGACACGTTTAGGAGTAAAAAATGACGGATTTTGCTCTGAGGAAAGTCGGGACTCGAAATCTGTTGAAATGGGAAGGGGGAGCACCCGTTTTATAGTATGGAGGTAATTACCCCGTGGGCTAATTACCTACCTAGGGTTAGCTCCCCTAGGTTCCAGGATTTTGGGGGATGCTACCCCCTAGGTAAGTAGCCCGGGGCTATTTACCTATAGGGGGTAAAATCCCCCAAATCAGGGAAGCCTAGGGGTGTAGCGGTCCCATCGAAGTTTGGGTTTCGATTTTTCACGAGTTTTTGGGTTGTTTAACGAAACTGGACTTTTTGAAATGCAATTTTTCAATTTTAAAAATTTATGAGTAAATAAATACGACAACTCGACTCCGTTTGGCTCATGTTAAATCCGTAATTCAAAATAGGTATATATCCCCATCGGGTTCGAGCGAACCATGCTAACAAGTGTTACATAAACTCATTTTGAACCATTGAATACAAATTGGATGGATGAGATTTTATTTATTATCTTTTTTGGAAAAAGATTTATTTACTTTCTATCCAGGGCAAAGGGACGGTGGGGTACGGCAGAGGCGGTGCCCCATCGGCTACTGGAAAATGATTTGTATATGGTAGCTTGAATAATATTTGTGTATATATTATTTGTGTTTATTTTTAACAATAAAGGTGTTGTGCCCTAATGATAAGTAGTCAATGTGAATCATTTTAATGCATGGGTTCAATTCCTACCATTATTGTCATTTCTTCTCATTTTTTGTACTTTTACTTCTATACTTCCTTATTCTTTATATTTAACATTTTTCCTAAATCAATAACACTTATGGACTAAGCATGTTATACTTTCTTTAGTATTTCTTTATTATTTGTAAAATTTTTATTTGTTTCTTCCTTTTTTTTCCTTTCATTTTTTGTAATTTTGAATATGATCTTTCCTAATTAATAAATTTTTTTATAATTACTTATTAAGTAAATAACAAATTTTTAATATGTCCATGTGGATGAAATGAAAAATACATCTAGTGATGAGATGCATAGGCGGAGAGAATAATGTAAAAATCATTATGATTGTGCTAATCAATATCATTTGTTCGTAATTATTAAAAAAAGATCAAGATTAGATGATTCAAGTGATTTTAGGACTAGTTTTCTTCATAGATGTCCAAGTTAAGCCAAAATGGTTTTTATAACGTAATTTGTCAGTACAAATACTTTTTTTAGAAAAAAATATTTGTCTCAAGTTTACAATAATAACAAAAAAAAAACATCATCCCACCCCGCTCGAATGTGACTCGAACCTGAGACCTCTAAGATCACAGCTTCATGTGTTAACCAACTAGGCTAAGCCATTTGCCACAGTCAGTACAAATACTTGAAACGAACAGAAAATATACACTAACTATTTTAATCTTTCATCAATCGTTTGTCGTCGTCAGTTTGTCTAATTAGAGTTTGCCCCCAGATTGAATATAATGGCTCCACCACTGCTTACGTTATTTAAACACTTTGTTACCCATTTTCTATTATCTAAAATTCTAAATGTGTTCCACCAGCTTGAGCATCATGGCTGCGCTATTGCTTCTATCTCATATTTTTCTCTTTCAAACTTTACCTACACATTAAATTTAGGAAAACTTTACTTGTTGAGCTTGGTACAATTGATCCATCTACTAATAATAAATGAGGATGACCATAGATCAATCCCTAACTCCTTAGAAAAATTTAATTTACTAAAAAAAATAGTAAATTTTTTTTTACAATTTAAAAGAAAATTAGATAGAAAATTTGAAATATGTGACTGAGATTTAGTGCACTTGTAACATTTAAAAATATTGTTTTCGACACTCTCTAATTGGTCTCGTTTAATGCAGAAATATCTTTTTTCACTTGTAGAACAACTTAATGAGAAAAAATATATCACTTTTGAATCAAACAGTATTTTTCAAAAAGAAATATATAACAAGAAACAATCTATTAGATTATATTATTTTCTCTATGTTTTAGACGAGTTGCTTGCAGCTTTTCAAACCTATTTTGAGAATTTTTATGTAAGTTTGTAACTACTTTTAAATTTGAAAAATCTATATATAAAGTTTGTAGTTTTATTTTAAGTTTAATTTTGCTCTAATTATGATATCAATAATCTATTACTGTTTTTCTGAAACCTAGTTCTGTTAAAATTTAAGAAATTAATGTATACTTTCTAATTTAGCAAAAGGCCTTGGGAAGAAGGGCAGTTGAGTGTAAGTCCCGATAAGAGTACCAGTTGGATGAGCAAAGGTTAGAATAATTAGATTGTTTTTTAAATTTTTCCAGAATTAATTAGTAAGAAAAGGGAAATAGATTCTAGATATTTGGTTAAAGCAAAATAAAATATTATAAGTTTTAAAATAAGTAAGTAAGTTAAATAATTTGTTTTGATAAAAATAATATAATTTCATACTTATCTCTGAAGATAAGAATATAAAATTAGATAAAGACATAAAGTTAGACAAAGACATAAAGTTAGACAGAGACATAAAAATAAAGACGATATACATTATTAGACGATGACTCAATACTTATCTTTAGAAATGATTATAAAAGACAAAAAACTAAAGTTTAAAGGTTATAAGTAAGTAACCGGTAAACTTTACTTTATGAGACTATAAATTAAGACTTTCTGTTAATAGAAGAGGCACACTAAAATTTCACAAGCTCTCTTCTTCAAGCTCAAGCAGAAACTAAGC
>CAOJBI013849329.1:0-12411 GCA_948277035.1 Euphorbia corollata
AGAAATATTAATATTAATTAATAGTATTGAATACTGAAACTGAAGATACTGAAACTTAACTGAAACTGAAGATACTGAAACTTTACTGAAACTGAAGATACTGAAACTGAACTGAACTGAACTGAACTGAACTGAACTGAATCAGCTGCTGAATAAGTTGAAAAGAACAGAGCCTTAAACTTAAATCTGCTCAGGTTTTCTTAAAAAAAAAAATCTGTTCAGGTGAAACATGAGTTTGTCATATAAACTTGTAGCGACGGGATTAATTTTCTCTAACTCAATTAGGCATCAATACAACTACCCACAGATCTACGAGCTAGCACACCTATATGGATGTTTTACGGTGCGTTTGGAAACCCAAATTTTAAAGGAATTCAATTGAATTCATTACATTTTATATAGAAAGTTACAACCTTTTGTATGTAAAATAAAATGAATTCAATTGAATTCATTCAAAGTTACTAGCTCCACTATTTCGAGTGGAATCATATCCAGTACAATGTGGAGATTTTCCCAACTGTTCAATGTAAGTACTATTAGAATCCTTTAACGCCAATTTCTCAAAAAAAATTGACAGTGGTGAAAAATGGGAAATTAGGTGTTTTTTTAATAGTAATTAGGTGTTTACATATAGCGTATTTGTTTTAAACATTAAAACAAATATGATTATGTTGTTCTAATAAAGGCGATGTACAACACAGCCGGATGGATTAGAATACCAAATATGTTATCTAATCAACATAGATTGAACGAGTAATGTTATGAACTAGAACATTAGCTTCACGTTTCACAATGCTAACAAATGTTTACAATCCGAGACGATAGAACAAAAATGAGAATATCCATCATTTGAGCCATTTGAAACATCAAACAGAATACTAATGTCAACTTATCACGTTTATGGTTGAAATATTACGAAGAAAATAATTAAAAAAGAGTAAAATCGCTGATGTTGATGAGATGTACACTTTAAAATAGATTTGTCAACACCAGGCACATGTAGGTTGGATTTGGGAACCGTATTTTTTACTAACCTCGGTTTGAACTCGAACTTTCAAAGTTGAGAGTTTTTTTTTTGAATCGGATCTGAGATTTGTCTAAACATATAAGTCTGGACTAGTATTAATAAATTTTTCAATTTTGTATTATATTTTAATATTTTTATCCGTGTAATGCCTTGTAAAGTTTAAAATTGGAATTTGACAAGTTGAATTGTACTTTTTGTTCAGTTTGTTGAAATGACCATACTTTTTCCACTAGATGTACCTATGTTTATTTTTGTCAAGTCGTTCAACTATTTAATTAATTAATAATAAGCTAATGCTAGATTACAACATATAAACTTAATCACTTTTAGGTGATGGCATGATGTTCAAATTTCGTTACTAAGGTGGTTGCAGAACTTGGTGAGGGAAAGTGCCCCACCATGCTCTGCGTCGAATGATAGAGTACCCAAAAAAATTTCAGTGGAAGTTTAAGGTTGAAGAAGACCACCCAATTTACTAATTTACTTAATGCGTTGTCGTAATACTCCTTTGTGCCTCTCTTCTGAAACTTCATTCTCTGTAAAAATCTCTTATATGTTATATACTTGTTGTATTATAGCGTTAATTTATAATTTAACAAAAATTTTAAACAATACAATTGTATTGCTTAAATTAATGTAGGGTAAACTTCAAAAAAGTACCCTGTGATTTCACTCATTTTCAAAATGGGGTCTGAGGAATTGTTTTTCACAAAAGGGGGTCTGTGGTTTCAAAAATTTGCAAAAAGAGGATTTTCAATATTAAATCATGTCATAAAAATGGGTATTTGTGTTCGTTTTTATCTGAGTTTTTGTGGGATGACTAATAAAAATACAATACACATCAGTGATAAATTTTGTAATTTTTTGAACAGTGTAACTATTTTTTATGAATTTTTAAAGTTTATTACCATAATTTAATTTTAAAAAATAGTTACACTATTCAAAAAATTACAAAATTTATCACTGACGTGTATTTTATTTTTATTGGTCATTCCGCAAAAATTCAGATAAAAACGAACAAAAATACCCATTTTTTTGACATGATTTAATATTGAAAATCCTCTTTTTGCAAATTTTTTGAAACCACAGACCCCCTTTTGTAAAAATAATTCCTCAGGACCCATTTTGAAAATGAGTAAAACCACAAGGTACTTTTTTGAAATTTACCCATTAATGTAATATCAAAAGCCCGAAAACACTGTACCGAACTTATTTTCATCCCAAAAGCACCTCTAGTAGAGTTGTTTATTGACTGTAAAATATATCTATTATGATTGTTTATCCTTAGTGTCATAAATCTTCTTATATGTGTACCTCCTTAAACACATAATCCACCATTCGGCAAGTTTGACTTTATAATTTAACCTCATAAATAAAATTAATCGTAACTTATATATATACCAAAAAAAGCGGTAAGAACCTAAAAAGCGATATTCTTTGCTAGGGTTTTGAAGACCCCCTCAGCCGCCGCAGGCGGCGGCCTCCGCCCCCCTCCTCTTTGGCCCTCTTCTTCGTCCCCTCCTCTTCGGCCCTCTCCTCCACCCTCTTCAATTCTCCGATGAAAGTGGCTTGGCGCATCCGGTCCTCTCCTCCGCCTCATCACCTCGCCGCCTCCTCAGTCGTTTTTTCTTTTCGTTCATAAATTGCGTTGTCTTATTTTTTTGATGCTCTATACAGGACTGATTTACTCAATCATGAGTACTTTACTCTGCAAATATTCTACAACTGGGTTGGACATCATCCGAACTTAGACAAGATACTTTGGGATCTTTCACTGTAGATACCCCGTATCATACTCTATTTGAAAGAGGAAGAGTTTTCATATCTGTAATATTGTATTGTGTTATGGAGTAAGTATTTCATGATTGTTGTTAATCGGGATTGTTAGTTGAGTGTTATAAATTTTAGATTGTAACGCTTATGTTTTGTCTGTCTTGGCTTAGGTCATGTTGTCTTGCTGATAAAACATGTATCTGTTAGTCTTGTTATGTTTATCGGGTTTTTTATTTATTTCCGGTGATCTTTTTTTAGTTTGCGAATATGTTACTATAGTTATTAGCTAGCTATGGTACGTAGCAGATTCTTCGACATATAGGGAGATTCTTGTGTCCGCCTTTGATTAGAGTTGTAACCGTCTCTAATTTTGAATTATGAACTTTATCATTCAGTAAAAAAAAAATAACTTATATATTAGTTCATCAATAACCATTATTGTCAAACCTTACCTGATTATTCAAACCACTAAAAATGAAAGGTCAATGATAGACGGTCAACAAAAATTTAACCGATTTAAAATAAACATGATAAGTTTATAGTTTTCAATATTTTACAATAACAAAATACAATAATGAACAGAAAAAGGTTTTATATTATTAAAAATTAGATAAAAATAGTGTAGAAACACGTACTATAATATTTTCACATTATTTTCATTTTTTATTAATTAAAACTTGCTAAGTTAATGCATGACACGATAAAAAAATTAAAATAAAAAAAAGCAAATAGTAAATAAAAAAATACTACAGGAGTCAAAATTAAATGTTAAAAGTCCAAACTCACTCTTATGTTCCTGCATAATCATAGATGATTCCACATCAATGCTACCACACCACAACTTACTGTACTCTACAACACTGCTGAATATTTACTCATTGTAACTGTCTTGGACAGTTGGCGTTTCTCTCTCATCTCCCCAACAACAGATTTATGTTATTAGCCTCGTTAGTATTGAAATGTAAATAGCAGTATATATAGCTTATTCTCATTGTAATTCAGTAACTTTGTTTGATCGTTCAATAGAAAAATATTCCCTTTTCTGTTAATTCTCTCTAGCTTTATATTAAAGAAAAATATTGAAATGATAAGCTTTGAGATTGCATATTGTTTCATAAGTAACTATCATCAATTGAAAAATTATATTAAATATTTAAATTCATCTATCAAAATCCTGTAATTACTATCATTATCCTTACAATAAGGTTGAGTGTAATCATTGATACCTTTTTAAACTGAATTTCTTATAATGAAATATTAAGATTAGAAGACTCGATAAAATCTTTAAATTTTAAATCGTCTAGATTATAGATTATAGATGCCAGAATTTAATATATGTTTTAATTTAAATGTTCAAAAATAAAAAATGTACTAATTGACCAACCTGTCATGGTCACTGGGTTACCAATCCGACTATTGAATTAATTAACGCCATTTAACGGGTAATTGATGAGTTAATTATATTCTGATTTTTTAATAATTCCTTATTGGTTCATGTCACCAGGTCCATGTTTTTTTCAGTAAAACCGATAGGCATGACCGCGTTTGACAATATTGATTATAACATACACTGTTTTACTATATAACCATTTGATTTTATTTTTATAATTTAGTTATTTAGTTTAGTAGCTAAACTAAATTTTTTATTGCTCTAATGAAAATAATATATATATATATATACACAAAATTTTACAAGCCTTATATTATTATTGTGTTGATAATATTTTTCGTGTTGGTGTTTTCTGAAATTGATCGAACATTCAAATGTCAACTAAGTTCAACTTTTTTGCATAATCATTTAAATTCTAATATTATCAATCTTTCATTTCATTGGTCCATATATAGTGTGAAACTACAAATAAATAAAAGAAAAACATAGCATTTTCTCCAATGTGGCTCCGACTCCAACTCTTATAGTTATAGGTTTCCGCTAAAATATTATCTATATTTTATTTGTTTATTTAATTTCAAATCTTGCTTGCAAATTTGTCTTCAATCCATCTGTGGGTCAATATTTGCAGGTACAAATCCTATCCTGAAAAACGTAAGTTTTGAAAGATGATTTTTGTTGACAAATATATTTGGACTTTGTTGATCATCCATTCATTTTCTAAAAAAGAAAAAAAAATCAGCCGTTACTTTTTCTTTTTAGTATTTGTAGGTGCAAAATCTTGCATGAAAAAGTAAGTTCTTGAAATGTGATCGACTAAAAGTAAATTATATTTTACTAATTGAAGAAGAAAGATAATAATTCCCATTAACAGATATTGCAATTATTTATTGAACGGTGAATGAGAATGAACCTCTCAATCAAAGTAACTTTATAAGGCAAATGTCTTTGTTTACATAAATAATTAAGGCAAATTTTTATTTTATTGGTCAATTAATTATGATATTGTTATTTACCAAAAAGAAATTATGATATTGTTATGACTAAATTAGCACATTAGAGTAGACTCAACGTTGACTTCAGGTATATAGCAAGCTGACTGAATATATGTCGGTTTTAGTCTAATTGCTTAGAAAAAGTATTAATGCCGAACTTTACCCAGGACTTTGGTCTTCGTGGACTTGATTTTGGCGAACTTTATGTCAATCAATGTTTTTTTTTTTTTTGAATAAAGATTTGGGAAGGAGCTAGCAAAAGGACTCAGCATCCCAACTAGATTATGTTACCTATCCGTCAATCAATGTTATTATGCTACCTATCATAAAAATGTTTAATCCAAGACCTAATAGCAATTCACTTACTCGCACGTAAAGATACGTGCCACCTTGTTCAATTAATAAAATTGCGTATCTTCCTTGACTCTGGTTTCATTATTAAAATTAACTATATAAATAAAAAAACAAGTGTGGTGCACTCACATGAAAATATTAGGCAAAAAAACAATCTTAGATACGTTTATATCACATAGTTATACTGCTATAAAATGATAGGTACATATTTTTATTTTGTAGTATACACGATTTGATGTAAGTATTATAATTATATAGAAATGATAATTTAAGAAATTTGTAACTAGTTAAACTTCCATTAAATTGATCCTATCACATACAAGTAATTTTTATCGATTTTATGTATGGTGCAGCTATAATAATTATATTGCCAATAACTGTTACTTTTAATTTTTTTTTCAAGAGTTATAATATTAAAAAGAATAAACCATGACTTTTTTTGAATGAAAGTAGGGGTCGGGAGAGTTCCAAAGACCGGACATCCCAACTAGGTTGGCACCTCCGGTAGCCAAGGAAAAAACCCGAAACCCAAATATATTAAAAGAGAACGAAAAAATAGGATACAAGAATGTTTCGAAGAAACGAGAAAAGCCAATCAAGCGAAACGATACTTGACTTCGAAGAACAATGAATAAAATAATTGTTATTCGTATAAAAAGATTTTTAGTAAAAACATCAAGAATTTAAATGTAAATGATATACAACAATGAATTATTAATTGAAAAAAAATTAGGGTAACTTTATTTTTAATAAACTATTTAAGACGAATAATGATTGTAACATTGATTTAATATATGATATTTAATTAAATTTTCTTTATTCTTCGTTTTTCTAGTCAATCTGTATAGTACCACAATTTTTTCCTATTGAAATATGCTGACCAATTTATTTTTTTATTAGAAATATCATCAAACATCTGAATAATTGGGATTTAAATATGCTGTATATAAATTGTCATTTTATTTCATGATGTGCTTAAAAAATATGTATTGCTTTTCTCTGTATTATTAAACCCTAGAATGAAAAGTTAAGTCTTGTACTATTAAACACGATGGAATACTTCAAGTGCAAGTTTTGACCGATCAAAAGTTGGCCGCTTAATCTTTTTCTGAGAAGAGTATAGTCACCAATTAATGCAATGAAAATAATAGCAGAAAGCAATTGAAAAAGACCAAAAAAAAAAAGACATGCTTATTTATTGTGTGCAAATAAACAATATTTTCTGTCTATTCCTTCGTGTGCTTTTACTTTGATAAACCAAATAGCAAAAGTTGAACTACAAACAGAGCCAAAATTTCTTTTAGCTTTTCATTTGTCTCTCTTAGGTATAGGTAGGTTACCCTAAAGGGCCTAAACCAGTTAAAAAGGTCCTCTATCTATATTTTCAGTTTGACCATCAACTATCTATAGGAATATAATTCCCATAAAAAAAAAAAAGCATAATACATGATTTCCCCCTGAACTTGTCCCCATACACCAACTGTCCCCCTGAATTTTGAAAAACACCCGGTTGCCCCTTGAACTTGTAAAAAAGCACCAGTTAACCCCCTAAACTTGTAAAAAAACACCAATTTGCCCCTTGATTGCCACGTGTCAACTTCTGGTGGAGAGAGAAAAATGAAAATTTTGAAAAGTCAAACCAACCAAAATGTGACACGTGGCATCTAAGGGGCATATTGATGTTTTTTTACAAGTTGAGGGGGTAACCGGGTGCTTTTCAAAGTTCAGGGGGACACTTGATTTTTGGGGACAAGTTTAAAGGGTAAAATATGTATTAGGTCTATTAATTAATTATTACTTGAATGGAGGAGACCACCAGAAGATTGGAAATATGATATAACCACATCGTACTAGAAAATAACAATTACATAAATTATAAATATAAATAAAAAAAATTGGTCATGATATAGGAAAATTACAAACACATTATTCAAATAAAGGGTTTGTCATGCTGTTTTATTTCCGTAAAGAAAGGAAGAGAAATAACACTAGGCTAACCCAAGTCTAGGAAAAGAGATTTCCAAAAAATCCTCATAGATCAAGCTAATCATTCTCGAAGGGGGTTGGCTAAAGAAATGGCATCCAAGCGGAAGAGTCGAACCATGATTCGTCACACAATCGGCTCATCGATTACCTTCCCTATAAACATGATTCAGAGACACCACCCAATCCCTCTTCGGAAACTCCTTTTCTCACAAACAACACTGTAGTAAGCATTGGCAATAATATCATCATTCTTCAAAGTATCAATGACGAACTTGCTACTGACTTCCACTTCTAAATTACGGAAGCCACACTCCCAACCCCAACGTAACCCATCAAGCACGCCCCACAATTCAGCTCGAGCAATCAAACAAATTCCTATATTCCTCGCATAACCTCCGCACCACTTGTCATTAGCATCTCGAAACACACCCCAGCCGAAGCCTTAAAGTCCAGTCCCCTCACCGAACCATCAGAGTTTAACTTAAACCAACCATTCCTCGGTGATCTCCAACCAATCAGCAGCCAATTGCGAATCAAACCAGGTCCAACAGTCATTTGTCATGCTTTGATCGATGGTAATATTAATATGTTTACTACACAACCAATCTGCATTAAAACATTGTCATAATTCAGCAAAAGAAAAAATAGAAGTTTTGTCATGTTTTACTGTGATGTGTAACATTGTTGTTTATCAAATTTCTTAGCCATAATATATATCTTTAAATTTAAAAACGATCAAAATTCAAATTTTCAAAGTCAAAACTGAAACAAGCGAAACGATTTGCTTAAAAATAATTAAGTTGTCACAGCAAAAGAGGCACAACGACATCAATGCTTCCATTTCCGATGAATGAAGGAAGGGGAAACATCATTCCCTCTGTCGGAAAGTAAGATGGCATAAACACATAAGGGCATCATTCTCCAAAATCCATTTCATAGAATGGAAATATCAGCCAGCTGTTAACTTCCGAATTAGGGCATAAAATTGACTTATTGATCATCTCGATTGTCGGAACAACATATTCCTTCTTTACTTCCCGAGTAGCAAATTTGAAATAACTATCATTCACATTCATAATTGCATCATGAATCAGTTGAGCGGCATATGATTCCGGTTCGCACTCCAAGATCTTTAACCTAGCTGTAGGAAATGCCCATACCACCGAATTTCTGAAGTATTCGTTAGGTACTCTTGGATTCATTCTCGTCCTACCATTCACCAAAATTTTGATTTTCGTTTTCTCGAGTCCACGAGCCTTCGTATTCTTCCTCCACAAATGAGCTACGAAGCTCTCAAAAGTGCTATACGACTTGTTCACTGATGACATCAATACTTTTCCTTTCAGCTTCGAATGAAAGTCTAGGGTGAAATGAACTTTACGCACAATAATGTCACCCTCCGACATTTTGTCGTCGATGTTTTTAGATCGATCTTTGATAATAAAAAAATTTGCTTTTGAACTCCACTCCTCTATGCTCGAACTCAAAACTCAAGTTTTCGAGGACTAAAATTGATGCGATCATGGATTAGAAGTGGATCAATGGAAAGCCCACGAGTAGCTTCTCACCAAGAAACCAAGAAATTGCTATTGGAATGGCCATCGGTGACTACATGATTAGAAGTGTAACCAACCACAAGTGAACCATGTGAGTTGAACTTGAAGAAGCTCCTCGACATTGTTCAAACGAGGTGAAGATTTAGTAAGACGGGAGATGGCTTAAATGGCATAACTTCGACATCAAGCTTGCTATCGGTGGTTGCTTCGAAAAACTTCACCCCTTTGTCATTAAGGCTCCCCTTTCTCGTTTTCTCTTATCTTCCACCCCATACTTGATATTCAAACAAAGCTCTCTGGAAGCCAAATCGAATGATTTCTCTTAGAGGGTGGGAGGACCATATGCATAAAAGACGGCTATATGGATGTTATAAGTGACTTTATCAAATACACTTTAAGGCAATGTAATGAGAACATTTGGTAGGCTGAATTCCTTCTCTAATTGGGTTGATGATGCTCGTGTTTTCAATTGTGATTTTCATTTTGTAGGAGAAAATGAAACTCTAGTATGGTTTGCAAGTCTAGTTTTTAAAGTTCACAATGTCTGTACCAGTCTCTATATGTAATGTATTTGTGTGGTTGGTGATTTGTTATTTTAAAAAAATATATATATAAAGTTTACCAATATTAGAAAATGAGAATTCTATGCGTGCATGTAATTTTGTATATTGAAAGTATGATCAATATTATTATAGATTAGGTTTCCAAAAAAATTATAATCTATGAGAAATGCATGTGATATTTATTTCCTTATAATATTAAAGAATAAAAAAGAAAATTTAAGAAGCCGAAACATTGAATAATACTATAACACAGAATGGATTGGAAAATAGTCAAAATACACACACATGCAACCAGTATCAATTTAGATTCTCTAATTTTCTGTGAGTAGCAGTATTATAAAAGAATTTTTTTTTTTTTAAAGACAAGTTACAAGATAACAAGAAATACTAGTAATATCCATAGACCAAGCCCGCCCTAACAGGCCCAAATAAGGCCCAAAAACCCATTCAAGCTTCTATAGATACCCCTACTATCAATCACCGTAAGGTAAGTTTTTTTCTCTTCTTGTATGCTAGTTTTCTAATTTTTAGTCTAGGCTCAGACATCGGGTGGGTTTAACCCAAACTAATAAGACCGCGATGACACATAAATCGTGAAGTGAACATCAAAATAAAATGGGGCCAAATACATCAATACTCCATTCAACTTGGTTCTAATAGTCTGATATCACCCCCAACTTTCAAAAGGTCCAGATAGCCCCCTCAACTTGGCAAAAGCGAATCACTTAGTCCCCTCAATGCCACGTGTCAAAATATGGTTCATTTGACATTTCAAAGATGTCATTTTCTGATTTTGTTGTCTCCAATCAAAAGTTGACACGTGTCATTGAGGGGGCAAACTAGTGCATTTTTACCAAGTTGAGGAGGGTATCTGAACCTTTTAAAAGTTAGGGGTGACATCGGGCTATTGGAACCAAGTTGAGGGGGATGTCGATGTATTTAGCCAATAAAATGGTGGTAAAGTGAACCTCTATGTAAAATCCAAATTAATATATATACCTACTACACCAGTTTGATTAAAAATAAGTTTGACTTTAACTCGTCATAAAAAAGCGAATTTCTTACCTTAATTCATTTTGGAAGTTCCCAGACCATTTATCGTTTCATTGATGCGGTCGGGCAATAATATTGATACATAGCCAAATTTACCGTTGACACAAAGTAACCCCCTATTCACCATTGATTTAATTTTTGTCATATGATGGATATATATTGCATAATCCATGCTTCTAGAATATAATAAAATTATAGGATATACTTGTAAATTATAACAAAACTATATAATTTGTATGTATACTATAAAAGATAAAAATATGTATGTAAACTATAACAAAATTATAAAACTATAACGGATATCTAAAATTTGCATATAAACTTGAACTGTAACAGAACCACATAAATATAAAATAAATTATAAAATATATACCATATCCATATGATTATTGCTGCAAATTAAAACTGCCAGAAAAATTTATGGATCTTGAAAGAAAAAGAAGCAAAAAAGAACTCTAAAATATATGGACTCTCTAATAAATAAAAGGACCCAAGAACTTAAAGAGTGAAAAAAGGTTTGACCGTGTCTACTTTTATGCAAATAATTATACAGGATATAATGGCAAACTTTAAAAAATGGTAAACCTTAAAAAAAGTAACACATAAACATGATTTTAGGAATTATTTTTGTAAAATGAGATATGTGATTTCAAAAAATTTGTAAAAGGGAGTTTATAATTTCGGAATAATGATGTTACATTGAATATTTTAAATAATTTAACATTATGATGATATAACCTTATTATTTAAAAATCATACGTTAAGATTTGAGTAATTTCTAGAGAATTTTTTATTTTTTATGATTTTTTAAAGCGTTTTATCATAATTTAATTAAGAAAATATTTTCACTATTAGAAAATTACAAATTTCATCACCATGTGTGTATTTTTATTAACTATCTCATAAAAAATTAGATAAAAATAAATAAGATTATCCATTTTTATGATATAATTTAATATTGAGAATCCTCTAATTACAAATGTTTTGAAACCATAGACTCCCTTTTGAAAAAAAAAAATTCTCATACCATGTTTTACAAATGAGCGAAACTACATGGTATTTTTTTAAGTTTGCCGTGTATACAATTGGTGTAGTTTTTACTAAAAATATTAACTTAAACCCATGTTTTAGAATTTCGGGTTCCAACCTGGTTTACAAGGTCATTCCCAAACTCATGATTATTTTTTATTATAAACTTTGCTATTAAACACGGTAATAAAAAATATATGTAAATTTAAATATAATTGCATTTCTTACTTAAAATCTTTAATGTGTAATAACATTTATTATAATTTAGTTGCAAATATATAAATTTAATATATAAATATATAATAAATAAATAAACTTACTTATCATGCCGGACTCGGGTATTTACATAAAAATCAAATCTGATCCATAAAACTTTCAACTTTAACGGGTGTAAGCGGACGACATTCCCGAAGGTACCCGCGCGAACGCCGCGAGGCGCCGGTCATCGATCCAGATGGCGTGGGGGTTTTCGAAAATGGTTGTTTTGGTGAAATGGTGAAAACAAGTTCAATGTGAAACAAGTTTTGAAAGACTTCGAGACCGAATCTCTAGTCTTTAGGTGTAGAGTCGCCACCCGGATCAGCTCATCCGGGAAATTTTCGGTACAGCCTAGACCACGGGGTGTTCGAGACAATACCTAAGTACAAAGAATCGGGTTCGGGATGATTTATATATTTCGTCGTTG
>CAOJBI013851138.1:0-10488 GCA_948277035.1 Euphorbia corollata
GAGGCTGTCTGAAGCGAAGCGAGTGGCGAAGGATGAGCAGAGTGAGATCGACTGGTGTGAAGATCTGAGCGGCGGTTGGGGTTCAGCGACGGCGAGGGTGAGGAGAACAGGCAGAGGGGTGGCTAGACTATGGCTGTGCGCGACTGTGGCGAGATCTGGCGATGGGTGGCTGAGAATAATGTACTCAATAAAGGGATCCCAACGACGGTAGAGTTCCCTTCATCGTCGAGCAGAGCAATTTGAGAAAAGAAGAAGAGAAAGTAAAGTGGGTTAAGAATTAAGAGATAGAACACAGCCTTATATTTTTTTATTAATTTCCAATTTTTATTTTTAAATAATTTTGCAAGGGATTTTGATTTCCCTAGCAGAATCCGTTGCAATTTAGTGAATTTGCAACATAAATTTTTCCGTTGCAAGCTTTCCGTTGCTAAACATCTATTTTCTTGTAGTGTAGTATCAAACCCTGAATAAAAGATCAAACAACGTTTTCCTTTTAACCTTTCCCACCCTATTATCGTAACCACGTGGACCCATGACGGTTGTAATTCATGCAAGCTAGTGTGATGACCATCAGAAAATCTAGTTACCCTCTGATCAATTTCTTCATCACCTATAAGGCGTTCACCTCTTCCTATTATTTTGCATCTCATCCGTGCATTCTGTATCAAGCATATGCAACATCAACGCAAGTAAAGAAACATCTAGAATTATCTTATTTAAACTACACGATGATAGCCTTTGTTCACTGCCAGTTTAGAAGATTCAGCAACCAACCATATGTACGTGTATAAATAGCTAGCTAAGGTTTGTCAAAGCGTGTGAGTGTCCAATTACAAGAGAGTAATAAGAAAGTGGGTTCAAGAGAGTGAGAGGCCTTAATTGCAATCTAGTATCAGAAATAAAATATGTAAAAGTTGTTGTTTCTCTCTTGTCTCAACAACAACAAATACATATATGCCTATTCTGGATCTTGTAAGAAACTACTCCATAATCAACCTTGTTCACTGCGCCAAACCAACCATGTAAGTGTATGAATAGCTATGGTTAATGGACTTTCTGTTAGCATTATATTACCAACTGAGTAGAATAATTGGAGTTCTAAAGTATAGGGATTGTTTTGTGAACATCTGAAACTTGTCCACTTGACATAATTAACAACGATTTCTCCAAATATAAAACACTATCTCCATGGAATTTCGTTTATATTTGGATGTTAACGAGCCTCGGAAGCTATTCAAACCCAATTAAGTTGAGTGCCACAAGATGAAAAAGGTTGAAGATTGCATCAGTAAATGTTCTTGAACGTTGATTGTTTAATAATTATAATTCTCTTGACAAAACTTGTCGGACATTTCGTAGATCGACCCATGGAAATTCAATGTAATTTATATCGACTTCGTATATTAAGCTCTTCATTTCCATTAATATAAAAAAAGTAAAAAAGAAAGTGTCAGATTAATTAATCATCTAAATATAATTAAGTCATTATTGTATACAAGATGAACAAATAATATTTTACAGCAAGTTCCCATATTGCTCAATCATCTGGTATATCATCCCAAAAGGTATCTAAAATATGACAATCTAGAACTGAATTAAGAGAAGCATCGCATTCAAGCACAATACGTAATATTATCCATTAATGGTGTACACAGAGGTGGATCATCTTCTGGAGTGGAGATACTCGTGGAGCTTCATCGCAACTGAGTGGGAGTTGTTCATTTTCAGCCATAATCATGTCGGACTATGACCCGTCATGAAGGTTGTTTCCCATTGGCAGATTATTTTGCTGGCTTTCAGCAACACCAATAAGTCCGAGGTTGTAATTCCCCTCAGGCCACATGAAATCTCCAAGAATTCCACCAGCCTCATGGTTAAAGTGCATCATGGCATTCAGATAGCTATTAACTTTCGAAAAAGTTTCATTGCAACTGAGTGGGAGTTGTTCATTTTCAACCATAATCATGTCGGACTGTGACCCGTCATGAAAGCTGTTTCCCATTGGCAGATTATTTTGCTGGCTTTCAGCAGCACCAATAAGTCCGAGGTTGTGATTCCACTCAGGCCACATGAAATCTCCACGAATTCCACTAGCCTCGTGGTTAAAGTGTGTCGTGGCATTCAGATAGCTGTTAACTTCCGAAAAAGTTTCAATCTTGAACTCATCGACGAGCATTTGTTGGTAGATGTGAACTCCACTGTACCCATCACCAAGCACGGGTGCTTCATCGATAGTCAAAATGTCTGAACAAGTTTCGGCCATGGAATTTTGGCCGAGCATGAGCGGTTCATTATTGAAAGGCAGAATCTTTTGACTATATTCACATTGGTTTTGAATGACATCCATTGTGATAGTTGATTCCTGCAGTTCAGGAACAATTCGTTCTTCAGGATAATTAGCATCCGAATCATGAACCCTTTTCCTCGAATGAGGACCACTCTCGATTTTATCAAACCTGTCAAGATCTTTATTTCTGATTCGACAAACTACATACTCGTCTAAATTTTTAGTAACCGAAAACTCATGCATGATCGAATTGCCATTATCATTCCCCGTGGTTTTATCCTGAAAACGCAACAGCCTCTTTCATCCAATAGCATTGCCACAACGGTCAGAAACTGAACATTGATTATGGCACTCCCAGGTCCCCGAGCCAGCTGTTCTTTTAGTCATCTTTCCCGCTTTACATTTACTAACCTTAATCAACTTAACAAAAACATAAAACACCTCCTGAGCAGTTTTGTGAGGAAGAGACTCTCCATTCAACTTCTTTTTAAGGAAACATTCAATGAGTTCATCATCAGCAGGCGAAAATCGAAAACCGGTAAGTCCCCGGACATCACACCAAAAATCTTCTTCAAACCTGTCGAAATTGGAATTCTTGATTCTACAAACCACATAACCATCAGGCTTCTTAGAAACCGAAAACTCGTGCATTATCTAGTTCCCATTATTGTTATTAGAGTTCTTGCATCATCATCTTGTTCGGTGTTTGTTTGAGCGTCAGGTTAAGTTGTTATGCATGTATATATAAAAGACGCGGTAAACATACTAATCCTAATCCTACTACAACTACAACTACAACTTTAAACTTCTATATTGGTTCATTAAAATATATATATTTTTTGGTAGAGTAGCAAAAGAAACAAAGGTTAAGGTTCGTTAAAATATTAATTTGACAAAAACTGAACAGACAGATTTGGACTAAAATTGACTTATGAGTTCTGCTAGGGTTTCGCTTTGTGCTAACCCTACCGCTGCCGATCTTCAGTCGGAGGGTGATCTCCAACCTCCGTGGCCAGATGGTATGATGGATAGTGATGGTAATGGAATGGATGTTGATAGAGGAGGTGATGATGTTAGGGTCTCACTAGGTGAAGACAGTAAAAAGCCTCTACTAGTGAAGTCTTTTAGGGAATCACTTTTGAATTCTCAGAATGAAGGAGGGATAGCAGATCAAGATGTGGATTTTGATCTTGAAAAGGATGATGTGTGGATCGATCATAGTGGGAAGGTGCCGGAAATTTCCTTTTCTGATAAGGTGCGTAATATTATAGCTAAAAACATGAAAAATACGGTCTTTGTCAAGGTTTTAGGGAAGGTTGTGGGCTACAAAACACTTCATGCTCAATTGATGAGTCTTTGGAAACTCAGTGGGGTTTTTACCATGGCAGATGTTGGCTATAATTACTATATGATTAAATTTGGAGATAGGAAGGATTTCTACAAGTTTGCTGCTGATGGTCCTTGGATGGTTTTAGGACATTATTTGATAGTACAACCTTGTAAACATGTTTTCTCCTTTGTGGTTGCTTGGATTAGACTACCGAATCTCCCAGTCCAATACTACATGCCAAGTGTTCTGAAGGCTGTGGCGGGGGTTGTGGTCGATGTGGTGAAGATTGATAGGAATACGGCTTCGAATGAGCGGAGAAAATATGCTAGGGTTGTTGTTACCTTGGATCTGACGAATCCTCTTTTGTCGAAAATGGTTATAGATTGAAAAATTCAAAACATTGAGTATGAAGGTCTACCTAATATTTGCTTTCATTGTGGCCTGTTTGGTCATGTTAAATCTGGTTGTTCTAATTTGATAGTTTCTGATGGAGGTTCTGAGGTGCCTATTAATATGGATTTGAGCAATAAGATGGAGAATAGGGATGAAGGGAAGGGTAATGATGAGTATGGTCCTTGGATGCAGATTAATAAAAGGCTTATGAGTAAAAATGGGGAAAAAAAGAAGAGTCTTGCTAGTTTATCCAGTGGAGGTTCTGATCATTCCATAATTTCGCCATACAATAATGTTTCACCAGTGATTAATAAACCAACTGTTGTTAAGGGATCACGATTTTCGGCTCTAGTAGAGGAGAACCAAAGTCCAATTGTGAATGTCGAAGCTAAGGAAGGGGTGGCGATTGAGAAATCCGATGTGAGAAATACTGTCCCGAGTGCTTTGAGTATTCTGCTGATAGATACTATGTTTAAGGAGCCTGAGTTTAAGAGTGATATGGGTAATGTTCAAGAAATCAATAACAGTTCTGTCACACAAGTTGGGGATGAGAGTATTATGGGTGATGATTTGGTTTTCAGTAGAGTTAGAATCCCAATTCGAGATGTTACGAAGGATACCCATGGTTTGCATCCCACAAAAAATACAGTTGCTGAGGTCTCTCATCTGAATCATAAGCATACCTTGCAGCCAATTACTGTTACTAATAACATTGATTTCTTGGCCAAACTTAGTCCTAAGGATAGAACTGGTCCTGAGAAGAAGAAGAAAGATAAGGGGGGTGTCTTAATGGCGAAGTTACCAAAAAAGCCCCTATTTAAGAAACGTCTTAAGGAGAAGGAGAACTGCTTGCCCATGGCAGATAATATCTTGGATTCCTTAAGAGGTGTAGATGTGTTACTAGGTTTGGAGGTCTGTGCTAGCCCGGTTACGGTGGTTGATGATTGTTATTCGCCTTTGTGATGTGTTATCTTGTCCCCTGTTTTCCTTTATGGTTATGTCAGATTTTAAATTGCTAACTTGGAACATTCAAGGTGCTAAGGGTGATGGCTCTTTGAGAATTTTGAGGGATATTATTTCTAGGGATAAGCCTTCAATCGTTGTGGTGCTTGAGCCTAGAGTGAGTGGTAATAGAGCTAATAGTATTATTAGTAAGTTGAAGTTTGATTGTTCCCACCGTGTTGAGGCGAATGGTTTCTCTGGTGGTATTTGGGTCCTATGGAATGAGAAAGTAGATGTGGAAATTATGTATAGTAATTTGCAGTTTGTTCATTTTCGTGCTAAATTGGAGGGAGAGTTTGTTGGATATATCACAGCTGTCTATGGCAGTCCCCAAGGTCCGCATAGAAAGCGGCTTTGGTCGGCTCTTGATAAAATTGCTAGTGTTATGGATGGGTGTTGGTTGTTGGCTGGAGACTTTAATGTGCTTCTAGCCGATTCTGAAAAGAGAGGTGGAAGATCTGATCGAAGTGGTGCTTGTAAAGAGTTCCAAAGTTTTGTTAATAGAAACGCTCTCATGGATTTGGGTTTTTTGGGGTCTAACTTCACTTGGAGAAGGGGCCTTTTATTTGACAGGTTAGACCGAGCTTTAAGGAATAGTAATTGGATTCAGAAGTTTGATGGTACTCAAGTGTTTCACTTATCTCGTGTGGGCTCTGATCACTGCCCTCTTTTGATTACCATCAAGAGGGATGGGGCTGATAGTAGAAGCTTAAAACCGTTTCATTTTTTTAAATGTTGGATGCAGCATGATACGATGCATGATACTGTTGTTCGAGCTTGGAATAAGTCTTGTCCTATTACGGATAACCTGGAGGCAATTGCCACTACTTTGAATGATTGGAATAGAAATGTTTTTGGCAACATTTTCAGTTGGATCCAGTTTGGAGACAGGTTTACTAGCTTTTTCCATAATTCAGTTGTCTCTCGTAGACGATATAATAGAATTTCTGGCATTCTTCTTTTGAGTGGGCATTGGTGCACTGATGAAGCGCAGCTGAAGATGGAAGCGATTGAATTCTTCCGAAATCTCTACACTAATACGGACCTTGTTAGAAATGGTGGGCACTTCAGGGGTTCTTTTCCAGGCTTGAATCCTCGTGACAGGGAAAGAATTGATGAGATGGTTTCGGATGATGAGATTAGAAGAGCCCTTTTCGATATGAAGCTGTGGAAAGCACCTGGCGCTGATGGTTTCCAAGCGGGTTTCTACCAGCACTTTTGGAAGGATATTGGTGCTCAAGTATGTGAGTTTGTCCGGGCCATTTTTAATGGTGGCTCATTGGTGGATGGTGTGAACAAAACTCTAATTGTTCTCATCCCTAAGAAGGATAATCCTCATACTTTGTCGGATTTCAGGCCTATTAGCCTTTGTACTGTGCTTTATAAGATCGTTACTAAGGTCTTGGCAAATCTGGCAAATTGATCCCTGTTCCTTTACAAACCTTAAAATATGAACACAATAAAAAAAATTAAGATTTTTTTTTGTATTACCTTGGCGTTTTCTGCAACTACACTAGCTTGAAAATTGAAAATAGTGGGAGGCGACAAGTTTTCAAGTTTTCTGTAGGTTTTTCATTTTGTTTTATATAATAGGGTTTTATATTAAGGGTAATAATAAGCTAAAATTTTGTTATATATCATGGGTTTATATATAATATATGGATCTGGACTTGATTAATCCATATCGTTTTTAAGAGGTCCATGTCCAATCCGAATCCATTAAGTTTAGAATGATGGAATTCATATCCTAAAAAACGTATATGAATCCATGGATCTGAACCGAATTGAAGATCCATGCCCATATCTAAATCGTTATCAATCATCTTAAAATGTGTTTATGTACATATGCAGCGTTTTAATATCCGTCAAGTTGAATCAAAATCAGGGCGAGCAGAATTCAGGAACAGAGGATCTTAAAGCTGTAACTTATAACTCGGATTTTTCTTTTTTGGATTATTAAAGCGTGCTTAAATATCTGGTTCAACTATATCATGTAGTACACTTCAAAACAATACAAAATGTTCTGTTTTTTTCTTCTGAAAAAAAAAACAATACAAAGGTACCGTCTCAACTATCCAGTAAATGAAACGAAAGTACAAGTTCAATCACAGGTAAAATGGAAGAAGTAGAAATCATCACAAAAGAAGGGAATCCTTGTTAAGATTTTCTCCAATGAGCTACTTGGAGATTGGAGGCTTCTGCAACCATTTGGCACGAAAGCCTGTTCCTTTACAGTCAGAACATTGCATTGATCCCTGATAAATAAATAAATAACATAGAAGAAAATGCATCAATTGGCATTACAAGCAAAGACATCACATATGCAATGACTGATTAAGCTTTACTTTTAGCGGTTCAGGACATCGAGATCAATTGGTTGAGCTCAAACTAGCAGTATGGAGTTCTGATGTTCAAACCATAATTCGAACAACCACCTAAGTGGTGTATAACCAATGTTGAATGGTTAAGGAATTCGAGTTGATTAAGCCAGAGATTTCAATATTGTGCACCAAAAGGGATGTTTAAGGACCTCAAGTTCCTTTAATGTACAGATATCAAGTTTGAATTTTCTGTTTGCACAAAGAATCGGCCAGTCTTGGACGAATAATTGGATGCAGCTTCAGAAAAAGAACATTACGTATAGAACAATCATAACAAAAATCTACCTAAGAGAAGTTTGACCGGCATTAAATGGTTCAGGTCTCAATCACCAAGAGGGGGTCATAAGGACTTCAACTTCCCTTACATTAGTGACTTCGAGTGTAAATTTCAGAATACTCAGACATACTCTGAATGCAGAAAGAACCACTTGAAGGGTATCTAACTAGTCTCGAAACAATAAACCCAATCCACTCACAGAAAAGAACATTGCATGTAGAACAATCATAATAAAATTGCACTAAAGAGGTATCTGGGTCGCACTAAAAATCTCGAGTTTATATTCTAGTGCACTTGACGTACTATAAATGTGGAAAGAACCGCCTGAAGGGTATCTAACAAGTCTTAAACCAATTAATCGGATCCAGTTACCAAAAATAACATTACGAACAGAACAATCATGAACTATTGAAGTATTTTTAAGATACCTTTCCAACACAAATGACACAGGTAGTGTTCTTTGAAGGAACTTGACAGAGCATATTATCACCAAGTATAAAGAATCCAGTCCCAGCACACCATTTACATTCTACACACCCATTTGAATTGCAGGAATTACACACTACTGGTCTCGGTTGCTGCAAATTTGCAATCACATTCAATTTTTGAATCAATTAATTTTTAAAATTGGAGCTGTATTTCACTTAACTACGAAATCTCCAAAATATAAAACACAATCCCAAATTTGATTATTCTTTGAAACAATAATCACTAACAAAATTTTCAAGTTCAAATATAAACGTGGAAATAACAAATTACTAATGAATTTTGAACAAGAAACCAGTAAATTACCTGTGAAATTAACCAGGCTTGTTCCATACGCTTAGTGAAATCGGAGGAGCTCCCGTATGAATCAACAGTTGAAGCTTTAACCACAAAAGCCTTATAACCGGCGGCGGTGGAGTTTGAACAACGAGGTACAACAGTACCGAAGTTGATTGCGGGTGTATTGATAGATAAATTGAAACTCATTTTATCAACGGGTATGGGGGAAATCACAGGCTTGCTACACGAGGATATACAATTGATCATTTCTGTAGAGATTGGAGAAAAAGAAAAAAGGAACCTGACAGCGGATTTGCTGAATTTCTAATGGCGGAAACCTAACGGCAATGAATTTAGCGCCAATAAACCGGTGAATTTTCAGTTACCGGTGATTTTGGGTCCACCCTTTCTTGTTTGGACGGTCAGTTTGAAATATCTGAAACGGCGTCGCTCTGGCTATTTCTATTGGGCTGGGCTTTCAATGTTTTTTTTGGTTCGGCAGCTACAACTCTGTTAAAATCAGTTTAGTCCCATTTTTATTTTACAAAATTTATTATGAATCTAAACCAAACATGTCCTAACTAATACAAATTATAAACATTATTTTTTCATTTTCTAATGATGAATCCAATTTCATTGAGTCATATGACGACCAAAATATCGTTCATTACACACTTCAAACATGTGTATTTACATGTTTGATATATCCAAATCTATGACATTTTAGATCTATATCTACATATGCGAAAATGTGTATCGAGTTTTTTCTTTTACCATATCAAATAACCTGGTATTCTGGATAAAAGCATTAAGATTTCCTCTAGAACTAATTGGCACGTAGCAAAACATGCATTGAAATGGTACGATCAAGGCATGCAATTGATAATTGCAATTAGGCAGTAGAATTTAAACAACTCTCAAACATAAACACTTAGACTACAATTCAATTAAGTTCATTCAGTTCAGTTAAGTTCAGTTCAGTTAAGTTCAGTTAAGTTCAGGTATGCGTAGTTATAAATTTACACTGAAATAAGTTCAGTTCAGTTCAGTTCAGTTCAGTTCAGGTTTCAGAAGTTGAAAAGAACAGGGCCTTATTATTACACTCTCTATCCAAAGGTATAATATGCTCGCTCATATTTCTTCAAACATTCCTTCTATTATATAAGATGACATTTCCTCTTTTTTTGGCCGACATAGAAAAGTGACGTCGTCTGAATTTTGTTAAATAATGCATATTATTTTATTTTGTCAATAGTAGTAGTAGAAATTATACTTTGAGTTATATATACCATGTCAATTGAATCTTGAACATGTGTTAAATTCCTTTAACGGAACAGTTTGGTTAAGAGCAGAAGTATTGTCAACTCCGACAGATGAACATGTTTTATACATACTCGAAGCACACAAAGCTTTAAGCATTTAACGTGCAAAAGTGTGTCTGCAATTATAATACAAGTTGTATCATGTACCTTGTACATAACCTTAAGCATTTTGGTTAATTGATACCTTGGTGCTTAATATACACAATTATTGGCAAACACATATGTCGTATTGTTAAGAAAGTTGGGAAGATCATGATATATATACATTAACAATATCATCATTGGTAAGAAGTCTTTTGAGTATAGCTCAAAAGTAAATGTACGAGGCCAATGGATTAACTTATTACTAAGGGCTAGTTGTAAGATGTTGTCCTTTTATTTTTACTTGTATGGCGGGAAAGCATTCTTTTAAAAGAAAAAAACGATTTTAGAATTGCAAGGATCAAAACTGAACGTCCCTTAAACATCTACAAAAAGGACTTACACAAGGGTTGGACGGTGAGGTTTCCATACAGGGGCGGAGCCAGGATTTTTACCGGGGGGGGGGGCACTCCGGTCTTTGACCGGTCATTGTCAACCGCCGATCATAAATTCCGACCATAATTCCGACTATAAATTCCGACCATTCCGATCTTCATTATCAATTTATCAACAGTTCAACATTCATTAAATCATCACATCATCAATCATCAAATCAATCATTAATCATATACCATTCATCAACAATTTAT
>CAOJBI013852259.1:0-16996 GCA_948277035.1 Euphorbia corollata
GTAATGACGTAATGGTAGTCATAAAAAATCATTTATATCATGTCCCTTTAAAAAATCATTTATATTACATATAGCCTTTTCATATTTAAATAGATGAATTAACTTTGATCAAATTTACTTGAGAATCTAAATTTGTGAAAAAACAAAAACACCAATTATGTGTCCTTGTGAGAATCCATATCATTATTTATTCAATTGTTTTCTTATTAAATATGAACATATAACTTTTACTCTATTATTTAGATTCTTTAATTCGTAGTTTAAATATAGATAAATTGAAAATTATATTATCAATATTATTTCGATAAAATAAACGCATTTTACTTTTTTAATTATTTGATTGATAACGTGAAAATTGATTTAATAATTAGTGAATAATTATTAAAAAGCATTGCATCAAAATTGGTAAAAAAAAACATAATTTGTTGTTCTTTTGCAAATGATATTCGGACATGTGTCGGCAAAATTAATTTCCGAACTAATAAGGGAACATTGGAGTGGTCCCGCCGTGGAAGCGTGTGGCGGTTTGTATTATGTATTTATGTCCCGTTGTTTATGTCTGAAACAGTAATTTTAACAGATTTTTTAAATTTTGTACTGTACAGTATCAATCTAAATTTTTATTATATTTATAATTTTTAAATTGACTTCTGAATTGTTCAAAAGAGATTTAATGTATATAAGTACACAATCATATTTATATCATTGCACATGATTCCTTTTCATTACCCTGTTAAATTAATTTCATATTCTACCTTGTTTAAGAAAAATAGAATCAAATAAATAATAAAAACTAACTTTGCTTTTAATTTTATATATAAAAAATTATATTTATATTTTCATATACAAAAGGAACTTTTGTTATTTTTGTTTTTGCATGAAAATGCTTCAAATTCATGTTTTTACATATATTTTTTTATACTAGTTTTTCCCATCATTTCATGAAGCCTTATATATGGTGTAAAACATTTATGTAATATATTTTTCATTAATTTTCACAATTATTTTTAAAAATACCAGTAAAAACTATTGTTCAAAAACCTTATACCTGGTATGGGACTCTTATACAACTTTTTTACTACCTTTTAATGAAGGCCTTATACCTGATAATGGAGCTCTTATACCCGGTATAAGAGTGAATATAATCACAAGAATGCTCATTTTATCATAAAAAAAGGCATGATATGAAGTTCTTATACCCAATATAAAAGTAGTATAACATGAAGGTTTATACCCAATATAAGAGTAATATAAGGCCTTAGTCTATGTTAAATCCCTTAAAAGAAAATTTTTCTCAAATTAAATATAAGAAAATGAAGAAGAGGAACTGAAGGACAGATTCACAACTAAATTGATATAAAGGTTGGTAAAACATATAAACAATCAGTATAAGATATATAAAATTATAACTTAAGTTCAATTGGAACCACCGGACTCCCTTCTCAAATACCTGCAGATTTACTTCCTGCTGGTCCAAAAGATCAAGATCAAGTGAAAGAAATGATAAGTCGGAAGAGGAAGTTCAAGTTTGTAAAAGAAAAGGAGAATACCAGTAAGTGCATTTGAATGAATAATAGAGAAATATATCATTCATCGAAAACCAAATTCTAGGCATTATAAATTCAAGAAAACACAAATTATTTATTTTATTTTTTACTTGTTGGAAATACTCGGTCCGCCCATGATCGGGTCAACCGGGTCAAAGGATCCGATCCAATTTAGTTATTTAGACTAAATTGTTAAGTTATAGAACTTTCAAGAATTAAATATAAATAATTAAAATTTCAAGGATTATAAAAAGAATTTGCAAAAAACCAACAACTACAAAAATGTTAAGTTTAAAAAGATACAATAATTGAATTATGTATTCTAATATATATATTTTTATTTTATATAATTATATATTTCTGATCCAAATTGAATTTCCAATCGATTGAAAATCGTTCAATCTACATCAAAATTTTATCGAAGTCGTGACAATAGTTCGTAGTCCGATAATCTGTGATACGTTATCGACCTCGCATTAATCATCGGATCCGGACACTGAATAAGGTACGAAACCGATTTATTTATAGTTTATTTTATTCGATTTTTATTACTACTCCTTGCATAGAATAAGACATCAGTCTTGAAATAACTAAATATGAAAGACCGAAACTCCCAACATCAGTAATGGATTGCTAGCCATCGCACAAAATTGGAAAAAGGCAAAAACTCCTACCTCTATGCAATTGTCAGAACTCGTCTCATCCAATCCATAATAAAAAAAGTCCAAGACAACCTAGGTAATAGACTCTGTCAAAATCCCCAAATTTCAGAATTAGGTTTAGAAATCCAAGGCTACCGTAGGACAAATGGAGCTGGAGATTTGTCTTCGCCGAAAACAACCGTACAGAAGATCGGGGAGTGATAAGTTCTTGAATCCATGAAGTTAGCAAACGATGGACCTGGTAAAAGCTTGGAATTGCAGGCGGATGGTGCCTTGGAGAAGTGGTGGAGGCGGCCGATGAGCTAGTGGGGACTGGTCCTGAACTTTCACTGACGGCACGGTCGACCATGTGTAGACGGGTAGAGGCAGCGATCTTGAACAAAAGTACGTGGAGAGAGAGGGTGGATGAAAATAGAGAATTCAAAAGCAATGCTCGTGGAAACAAAATTGTAAACATAGAAACTGATTGTTGTGTTATATTGGATCTTTTCTCGTGGTATTGGCAAAATGTATGGACCTATTTCCAACGTTTCCATAAAAAGCCCTTTCTTTCGCGTATATGTATATAATTCTAATGTATCATACACATATTCAATGGGCCTATGCAAGCCCAACATTACTACACTAAGTACTCATTTGGTTGTCCGTTGAAATAAAAGAAAAATGAATGAAAAAATATAGAATATTTGCATGAAATCCTTAAAGAATAGCTATTCCATGACATGTATGATAGTTAGGAATAGTTATTCCATCCGTTTTAAGGATTCTATATAAACTCTACAATTTCTTAACATTTATAAATACTCTACCATTTTTAACATTTTTTTCATTCGTTTATCTCCTATTCCATGAAATAGTCGTTCCGCCAACCAAGCGAGCTCTAGAAAACACCTCGTGCAGTGCAGTAACATGTTAATTGCAAAATTTGGATTTATAGAGTTGATTATTCAAACACAATAATCAGGCAAATTAAAGGCCAAAACGAAGGATAGCCACGCCGTGGGCTGCCTCTTTGTACTTTTACACACGGCAGAAAACACGAAAAAATGACTTGTGATAAGGTTTCTAATAGCTTACACTGCTTTCCTAGATGATGAACTGTCTGATCCGATTTGGATGTCTTTGGTGTATACATTTGTGAGAGCAAAAAGTAACAGCACAAACACAACTTGAGCACTCACGATTCCAAAATGACTAATACTGTTACCAATTTCCATCCAGCTCCCCGTATTTCGGACCTGTTTGCCATAACAAATACAAGAAAGTGAGATTCCAATGAAGAAACTATAAACACTGGTGTCGTTCCCTAACACCCTGTCGTTCGCATAATAGAGATGAATAACTCAACAACACTGGTTCGAGTTCCTCGCTTGAGACCAATAAGTAATTCCTTTCTAATTAACATGTTGTGCGGGATTAAATTACTCATCTAGTTGATACAACCTCTTCATTTTCAAATAAGCATAGATTAAATTATTACCAGCATATGAAGATCCACAAGAACTCAACTACATTTGATTAAAATCATCTAAGCAGTAAAATAACCATACCAGGAAGAAGAAATGGATAGTCATCACGTCAGAAAATAATATCACGAGAAAATAGCATCCCAGCCGAGGAACACGAAGTAGTTTAGTTATTGCACTGAAGGTACATCTGCATTGAGAAATGAAATGGAAAATAATTTTACTCATCTTCTCAACCGAAACATCAACTGGTATTTGTGTACGTGAGAATAGGGAGAAATATAAGAATTTGTCTACTCGTTACATAACTCCATGGATACTAATAACAAAAAAATCCAGACTGTGCACTCCCTAAGGGTGTCATATTTCATTGATTAGCTAATTTTTAAGGGTGATCAAGATTTAAGAAAAATGGAAGTTGAACAAAAAGTATTGAACTCCACTTTCTCCTGAAAGGAAAGAAGTCAAGGAAGCATGACAATCTGACACCAACTTGAAATCTTAATTTTACTAACACATTCCAAAATAGAAAATATTTTAGACTGATGGCTAGTTCTATAAAAACCTCTACAAAGCAAACTAGAGATTCTAATAAACTATAGTATGAATATCACATATACTCACATGACAAGCATGAATGGTATGAACAGCTTGAAAATAAGAAGAGCTGCCATCAGAAAAGGCTGCCATTAAAAGCAAAAAATGTCAGTTGGGTAATATAGCTCAAACCTTCAAGGCTTCACCCGTTATGTGCTTATAGTTTCAGCTTAACTTACACTGAAGATAGTGATAAAACGGTATACAGATGAAATTTCAAAGCTTGCGATACTTGCGAAATTCCCCGTTCCAAAGAAAGCAACATTGAATAAAACCAACTGAAACAAAAAGCCATCAAAGACATAAATACTCAAATTTGATCATTAACAACACCATGTGAGTAACATTCACAAACCATGCAACAATACGCAATTAAGCATCTTCTTTTGTACAATCATATGATATAACTTAACAGACAAGGGCCAGCGGAACACAACTGCTTCTTCAACCAAGGAATGTTGACCGGCTTTATTTTATCAGTTCGCCTTCAAGATTTTTGTGATGTTGATATGCTTCTTATTTTGATATCACGAAAATGATTATAAAAATCAACCAGAAGTTCTATTGAAGTCCTGGTTACACTCATATAAAACTGAACTACTCCGAAATCTGAATGGACAATCTAGCTTCAAGCTTGTCGGTTGGATAGAAGAAGACTTAGTAGTCAATTAACAAAGATATCATATTAGATTTACTTGTCATGCTTAATCATAGTCAGCAAAGAGATAAGGAAAATCAACTAAGCAAATAGAAAAGGGTATGACTTACAAAAGCTAACGGTATCCTCACATCAGAAAGCTGCAAGCATCTATCATCTTCAAGTGTAACAAGTTCCTCCATGTTTCTAGAGGAAGCTGACATTTTCTTCACCTTGGTTAAGTGGAGGAGTGTATTTTCAAATAGTATCCATGCAAAAAGTACAAGAGAAAGAGCACCATAGAAGACGGCTTCATATCTGTGTAGATTTCATGAGAACGCACCAAAAGAGGAAAGATAAAGCATAAGTACCTTACCATTGTGCACTCCCAATAGTCAATGGTAGTGTTAATGTAACACTTTTATTCCAAAAATCAACATACCCAATAGATAGAAGAAGGAACGGAGGTGCAAAGCCAAGAAATATTGAAGTAAGTCGGGAAAGTAGGCCACTTTCAGAGAAAAGGGGGAGAATTATAGAGACAGCTGTATCCATACAATTACACAAAGCATCAATAAACAAATGAGTAATCAATGTTCGGCCACCTTCACATAGAGTGATATATGATTCATGTTTGATTCTTATATTTTAGAAATACTTTTCTAATATTATTGTAAACAGTATCACATAAAACAAGCAATAACATGTTAACATATTTGTAAACGCAAAGTCGTTAAAAAATCTATTTCTTTCCAAAGCATGACCAAACAAGGCTTAGATGTAGAATTTTGACCTCTTATTGAAGATTTGAAAACAGCATTATCAGCGGCACAGGTATGCCAAACTTGAAAAAGCTAATGCAGTACACTCAAACATAGAACTTGTTGCTAGTCCAATAATGTTATTTTTTGACAAAACCATAAACAATTCAAGGTTCCTCATTGTAGTATAAATGAATAAATATATTTCTCCTACTGAGCACAGAGTGGAGATACTATGCTAGAAATATGTTACAGTGTAAAATACGCAAGTTTTCATATAATTGCCTTCTTTTAATTCTTTGGTCTGAAAGTTTGTGCGATAGCTTTAATGCCACTGCAAATACCACATAAAGACTGTTGTTTTATATTTCCTAAGACTCATAAGCATATTAAGAAATCATTCTTTAGATGACAGCTAAATTCCACCACATAGTAGTGAAAAAGGAGCCATGTTAATCAATTAAGAAGTAAAGCATCGTAAACGCATGTTTATTTTGAAGTTAACCTGGAAACAGCAGCATTCTTCTACAGCAAAACAAGTCAATTAGAGGTTGTACATGAGCTTGTCAGCTTCAAAGTTCACACAAAGAATAATATTTGCAAAGAGGAAAAAAGTAGTGTATAAAAGAATTACCTGCAAGAGACCAATTTATTAACTGATGTAGAGCAAGAAGTTCTTGTTTCTCTGTTCTGTGAGATGTAGATAATTTCACCATGATTGATGATGATCCAACCAAAAATGCCTACTTTTCATGCAAAAAGAATAACGTGGATTTATACTTTTTTAGGGAACCTTATAACTGAATTAGCAAGTAACAGAAGTTCAAGATGTGGTCACCTGTATGTAAAATAGAAATGAGGCCCTAGGTTTCTCCATTTGATGGAAACAGAGACTGAACCAAAACTTATTCCCTTCAGAATGTTGATCTATCCATCTTGCAAGTGCTCCTATTGCGATAATGATAACTCCACTAATAATTCTGGAAAAAAAAAAGACATACCATCAATTAGTCAACTCAATCCAAACAATTTAATCAGAATTTGAACAATCTTGATGGAGAATTCCTTTTTAGCATCATTTTAATTTCAATTTGATATTTTGCCACAAGAGTCAATAGAATCTTATGATCAATGCCAATATATATCCCCCTTCGTTTCCCATGAAACTTTACTCTATTAAGAGGAAAAGACTAAGAAAAGATGGACATTCGATTCATGATTCAACACTATATTCGTATACTAAGGTAAATGGAGAACATCTTATCACTATAGTAAGATTCCCACAATGTTTCCTATTCATGACTTCATAAACATTAAGTCAGCAAATGAACATACTTAAAAGCAGCTTACACTAGATCATTATTATCCGGAATTTCTGCAGGCATCAAAGTAAAAACAGACAGACTCCAACAAGCAGTGCAAACAAAAACTGGAATTCCAGATCTCCAAGAAATAGACTTGTAAAGATAAATAGAAGCTATAGTTCCCACAGTAATGAAACAATAAGTGTAGAGCTTCCTTTCTGTGAAGCTATTAACCTGCACAAGTAAAATTACTGTCATAAAAAGATAAACTAACCTGACATTTATTAAAAACTCAACAAGCAATAGACTATAATGTCTATACCAGCAATTCAGGAATTATTATTGACACAATACAGGCCAATAGAAGTTTAATGGCATATTTGATTTTTTTCCCAGTTATCTGTCTCCACAATGCTTCAAAAAAGCGATATTCACTGAGTATTTGTGTCCAAAGAAACACAGCCCCTCCGATATATGCATGGTATAGAGGAGGAGAGTGCTCCACATATAATAGGAAAGATATTACTGCCATAAAGAGGCATCCCAACAGATACACCTGTCAACGAAAATAAAATATGTTAAATAGATACGAATATAATGCATAAATTCAAGAAACAAAGAAATACAATATTGCGACCAAATATTTGAATATATAGTACTACAAACAAATATTATCATAGAGCTTGACATAGATGGACAGATGAAAAACCATTGGTAACAGTGTCATCGTATAAACAATAGAAAATTGAGCACTATGAGAAGAAGAAAAAGCCAAAAATGGTAATGCAACAAGGTGAGAAAACATGGAACGTGTATTTCAGAAGTAGCTAGTTTATAAGAAGTATAGAAGTTTTCATGGGAAGATCATTCAAGTTATATGACAACTCAGCCATAGTACTTATTCCAATCAGGAAGCACGGAATTATCTCGTAAATATAGAAAATTTGCAGTTAGGAAAATAGTTGAAGCATCATTAATAACTAATCATTTGCCCCAAAATGATGCTTTGTTCCTCGTTCCTTTTTGAAGTGGATATTATTACACTGACTTGTCTTTTTCCATAAACAAGTCCAAAGCTTGCTTACTTCCTCTTAGCTGATCCTGACGGCTACTGAAACAAGCACCTTTTAGCATGCTCAATCTAGAAGTAACGTCAAATAGCTTTTCTTAGCTGGCCAATTCAGCCATTATTAAAAGATATTACTATTAGTTGATATTCCAGCAACCGAATCTAAGCTTGTACTCAACACGAACACAACAGCTTGACATAATTTATCTTTTTTTCATATAATTTTCCTGTAAAATAGAGGTCTCAAGTGGTTAAGCTTACATGGAAATTACTTTTCTAGTTTTATGTTCCTTCTGTGCAGCTTTCTCATATATGGATCCTGCCACTGAAGTATAAGATTGTAGTACATGAAGAATGAGATAGACCATCCAACCAATGTATCCAAGAGTGATTACTGTCATCAGCATCAACCAGTCATATGTTTGAAAGTAATGCAGTCCTTGCAGTGCCAAGCTTCTTAGCTTCTCAGTCAGACTCATTGCAGTTTGGTAATCTCTTACAGATAGAAGGTGCTCAATGTGCTCCAACTCAGAGGAATGCTTAGCCAGTGGTTTAAAAGGCTTGAAAAATAACAAGTTTGATTGCTTTATTTCTAAATTTGTCAAGAAACCAATTTAAGAATAGAACTCATCGATACCCTAGACAAATGACAAGCATCAAAGGATATGATTTGAATATATCATAAATCAAATGAACAGTAAAGTAATGATCTCTGATACTGAAAAAGATAAGTACTAGCTAATAACTAAAGTCAGGAATTCCGGAACACTATGTAGGCAAGAACTTCATCAAAATCATCATTAAGCACAAAACATTACGCAGAAGAAATGCATATGTGATAAGAAATTAACTTTCATAAAAAATATAAGGATACGTGATTTGCGAAGAAACTGGTTAAGGATTTGCTTTGTATTTGCAAGAACAGCTTCAACTTCTTCAGCCTGCAAGTCAGACAGTGGAAGGAAAATCAGTTAACTTGAAAATGATGGGTGGTTGGGGGTATTTTGCATCTAAAAGTTTCAGTTATTGTTTCTGTAAAATAAAGATTTATGCCTCTTAACATATAGCTCATTGAGAATTCTATTTTATACGAGTCAGCTAACAGATAATAATTCACGACACTTTTTTTATTCAGTTGATTTTATATAATACTCCTTGGTGTAAAATGTCTAATTCCTCTCTACATTCTGGTCTGCACCATGTTAAGAAGTTAAAACCTTTAAGTTTCCATGTAAATCTTTGAGGTTCCTTTAAATGGCATAGTACAGTGTACCAGAGGTTTAGAGGTATACAGATCTCAGATGTTAAAGACAATTATGCATCCTTGCGAAGGCCCTTTATATTAGATATCTCTAATCATGAATTATGTGTGTGTGTGTATGGTCAAATTTCAACGGTGTAGTTGGAGAATAATGCTTACATCCCAAAGAGATAAATAACAAATTCAAGTGATGCTATTGATAAAATTTTATACTTATTACCCCTATATTTGGTTACTATCTCACCAGCAGTTAAGTAATGGAAGTTCATCCTTTTTGATGACCAGGCAAATAAAATATGTACATGCTACGCAAAACAATAGTAAGTAGATAAAATATTACTAACACTGTAGGGATAATAAAATTTATTACAGAGGTAAGTAGCCCAGATTCGAGATGAACATAAAGGAACATATTTCTATCTTTTTGGGAAGGAGGGAGTATCTCTTTCAAATTGCAAAACAAAAATACCAGGCAAGCGAGTCTGAAGATATCAATTGATAACTACATGAACTCATGTAAAATCAATTTAACCTTTTCTCTTTCCTAATTAAACTACATATCCACCAAAATACACAAAAACCTATCATCCCATATCTGTTGCTCTCTATATACTAGTGCATGAGACACCAACATAACAAAATGTACAAACTAACCTCGATCATATCAACAAATCCAAGAGGTAAATTACCAACTGAGTTAACAGGACATGGTAAACCAAGAAGCGTGGACTGCAAAAAAAGAAGAAGATAGGAAACATGAAGATCAGTCTATCACTAAAAGTAGAGAAAACTTGGAGAAAGGCATAAACAAACAATTTTCAAGCAGAAAGATGTACAACCATTAGTGGTGCAATATCAGCTTGATTCACATCTACCCTTTCAATGCCATTCAGGCCCCAGTTTAGTGGAGTTGGCATGTCATGAGCATGTTCATCAACAAAACGAAAGCCATCATCAGAATGGTTATTGCTGGAGATTGGCTTGGGACTTTTGACACCTGCTCCCCACACAACAAGGGGAGTATCAGTGTTTGAAGGATGTCCATCTCCATGACTGCCTGGCAAAAGAACCACATATGTCAGATGTAAGTATCCATAGATCAGATAACAAAACAATATTCTGATGGAAAACAAGCACTTAAGGAAGCTTGTAGATTAGCCTTTTATCAGAAAGCTGAAAACTAAGGCTAGGGTGTCAACATTTACATCACCGATCACACATTATAATTCTCAAAATATTAGGCCACCACTTCACAAGTAAGAGAAGTAGACGAACAAATGGTAAGAAGATTTATCAATAAGAAATACTACATTTTTTTCCAACAAACCTTTATCGCTCATTCCATGATCAGCAGTAAATACATAGGCTGTTCTATTATCCTTGTAATAATCTTCAAGAAGGGAATAAACGCGTTCAGCTATGTAGTCTACAACCTTGACATTATTGAGATAGATGGACGAATAGGGCCGATGAGCATGACCATTAGAATCACAACCAAGTAGATGCAGAAAGAAAACAAGATTATCCTGTTGAAGTAACTTCTTCAAGTTTGGGTCTTCATTGGACCTATTCAGAAGGCTCTGAAATTGATCAAAAGACCACTCATCCAAAAAGGAAGCATCTGCATTAACACTATTGATTTGATAAAGTATTTAACGAGAGAAAGATGTATATTAGAAGCTGGAGTAATAAGTATGATACTACTTTACTAATTACGAGTTGTTCATTATAATTATTGACTTCAAATAATTTAATGATAAAAGACAAATTCCCAAACATATTTGGGAAACAGGTTGTGACAAACCAGTTGCGAAATCTTCAAACTCATGAGGGTAGGTCTTCCATGTGCTGTGTGGCAAGGCACCACAGAATATTGGGACAATATCTGGGCTACCGTAAGAAAATGTATGTCTGCTTTGGTTAAAAACAGAATCAAACTCCACTGGATTAGCTTTCCATCCTGCAAATACAATGCAGTAGTATTTTAATTACAGTAATGTGGCTATGGTAAGAAAGAAGGAAGCCCAAAGGATTTATAATAACTCATTCATTTGCATGTTATAAGAAGATAAAAGAAACAACCTTTAGTGACTGCACTAGGATCCTCATAAAATCCAGCAATTATAGAAACATGTCCTGGCCTTGATTCTGTAGGGGGCCTAGCATGAGAAACTCCCCATCGACCTTGGTTTTTAATGATATTTCTCAAAAAAGGGGCCCTGTAATTTCCCCTGGAATCAGGCTCATAAAATTTATCGGCACGTAGACCATCCGCTGCAGTCAAGTGAACAGCAATTATTTTAAGGTAGGTTTAATCCTTGGTAACAAGTCTGCGGTGAAGTTTAAATTCAAAAGAAAGCAAGCCATTTTTCATTAAGAGAACACAAAATCCTTGGTAACACGTCCGACAATGAAGTATAATATATATGGAAATCCCAATTCTTACGATAGTCCAGTCTCAAGGCTCAAGCTGAACTTGAGTGAGCACCAAATGAAATAGTATGTAATCAATCCCATTGTTCTTATTAATATCACATATTCAGTTAGATTTCAAGCTCCACAAGCTACTATAAGTACGCTTCGAACTGAAACTCCATCTATATAATATACAAAGTAAAAACAAACGATATATTATCACATAGAAAGACAGAGTGAAGAGAGCGTACCAACGAGGAGCACAAGACGCTTGGCAGGGGCACTGAAACGAGGTTTGACAGGATCCATGCCATGAACAATAGGGGTCTTGAAATAGATATCGAAAATGCTTAGCATGTAGACAGCATGAAGGATCACGCCAAGTATTACTAGCCATCTCTCTCTTCTTTTAATCCATTTGTTTCTTCTCTGTAATCCTTCTTTGATCCCCAGGATCCCGTCGCCGTTGCCCATTTTCCGGCTTTGCTTACTTCAGTTTTCGGTTTTCTTGCAACTCGATGAACGAAAGGAAAAGCAGGAACATCAAAACTGGAATTGGATCTCGATTGTTAGATCTCGCCTTCCGATTGAAACGTTCAGCCCAATGGGCTCGATTGTCTTTGACGTTTATAAAAATTGAAAGAGTAATGGTATAAAGTTACAACTTTAACCCAATATAGTGTTAATTATAAACTTAATTTTTAAGGACATGATAGACAATATACTAGACATTCCCGAATCTAGCCTCTTTCCGCCTGAGAACGGATTGTCTTAGGTTTGGTGTTAACCGAACCGAAGAAATCCCTGCCAATTTTGCAGTTCTACTCTCCTCTATTCCTTCGAATCGTTAAACCTCTGTTTGGACGAGAATATAAAGGAAAGGAAAGTGACGAAATGGAAAATCACAGGATAGAATTTCAAAAGAATGAGTTAATTTTTGAGATAATATGATAAGTTTTTAATCTTCAATTTTGGATGACAATAGCTCAAATACAAATGCTTAATGCAGGTTCTATCGTGGTTCACAGTTTTACGGTGGTTCACGGTTTTATTTATTCAACCGGGTTCAATCCTAGTTTAATTATTGTGTTTTTTATTTAAATATTTAAATAAAAAATATAAATTCATCCAACCTCCAATATAACCTACAAACAAATATAAAAACTTATAAATAAACACATATTTGATTATAATTATAATACATTTAAAAAGTAAATGTATTTCATGGTGACTTCATAAGTTATCATTGTTTTGCAGTTTATCAATTTTTACATCAATGATTCAATGATAAAAAAGACAAGGTAATGATAATTTTTCCAAAAGAGTCACCATAATTTCCTGAAAAATAAATATGAAAGAAAATAAAAATATTAAATGTAAATGATATATTTTTTTATCTATTACTGATTTAAATAATATTTAAACCATATAAATAAGCAAAAATATGTTAAAACATTAGTATATATAAAATATAAAATAATAAAACTAATTATATGTATTTCTATCGGAGCATGTGCAAATTAGGTAATGATTCACGCTAACAATTTTTTACCGTACTAACAACAAAATAATTAAATAACATTAATTATGATTAATTAATTTTCATAATAATGATAAAAATTAGGGTTCCGGTTTGAACTGGTCATAAAGGATTTCTTAAAAATGTTTTCTATTCTTACTGGATCAGACAGTTCTCGGTACAACCAACCGGTCTAGTCCGGTTCCAATAACATTGCAATGGACATAATATTTGTTTGCTTTGTAACCCCTTTCCTTTTTCCATTTTTGGTTGGCAAATCCATGTATTAATAGCTTCTCATTTGATCATGTAAGGATGTGTAATCTCAACTACTTAAAGTACTTTTTGGGCAATACATTCTCACTAATATTTGTGTTACTCAGGAAAGTAGGACATTCTCGCTTCCACCACAAGTGCTTCCTTCAATAGAGCAGGTTCTCATTCCACTTATTAGGAAATCTTCTTTGATTTCAAAGGATATATAATTTGTTATTTGAAAAGATATTTTATTCCCATATGTTTTTGTTTTAGAATGAAATTATAATGTGCTACCTATTTCTATTATTAATCACACAGATAAATGAAAATGCTATCTAGAACCGTACTGCTGTTGCTGTTAAAAAATTCAAATAGAGAAACTTTACAGTTACTGTTTTAACTTTATTACAGATTGCAATTCAAATATTATCAATACACAACATTAGAAGTTGAAACAAATATTGTTTTCCAGATTTATTTAGAATGCATTTTGTTATAAAACATGCTGAAATTAAGATCATTTTAGTAAATTGTTTATTCTAATAATCTTCTTTAACACGTAAGTATAATTAAACAATTAATAAAAAATAACCTCTAACAAATCCTCCATTCATTCTTTTCATGATGATATGTCATCGTTGATTATGCACATTGTCTATTTAATATTCCACAAATAGACGATTAAATAGAAGATTGAAAAATTAATTTAATAACTTTTTTTATTATATTCTGAAAAAAACACAATTTATTCTATTATGACCAGTTTTTAAATATCTTGTCTATTTTACTACATCATCAACGTAAATGTCTATTTTACATGTCATACCATCGTCATGCTCTAAAAAGCGACACCTAAGTATTGTAAACTCGACCAGGACAAATTTAATAGTTTTGTATTGTACAGGATCAAGGTGTCAAGCACACATTATATGCATTTATGAGTGAAGTTCAAAACCTTAAAAGACTCGAATACATGCCAATTCCACCATCCGTGACTCATCTGTTGAGACAATGGGATCAGATGCAGCAACTAAGCACACGGTGACACGATTTACATAAACAAACAATACATCTCATATAATAATCTATTTGGCACGATTATAGTTCTCAGTTAACCAATTAATATTATATCATACTAATAGTATCAAACATATGAATAACGAAAAAAATAATATTACTCGAATCAGCACCCCTCAATGAGATGGATCAAAAGAAATTTCACGAATAAGGCAGTTTGGTGAGGAAGTAACAGAAACTCAAGAACCTTTTTTTTTTTCCTTTCTTTCTGAATCTACTTACAGAAATTGCAATATCTAAACAACAGCGACATCCTCCTCGTCAGCAAAACTCAAATTCAATGCCTGTAACTTGAAACCTGCACCTTGTATGATTTCAACCAAACTAGATGCCACTCCTGTTGCTTGCACTGTTGTTTGCTTTGTCAACTGAATAACAGGAAGAACAGCAGATCGAATATTACTACCTTAAAGTTTCTAAACGAAAAACTTAACCAATGCTTACTGAACTCTAACTACATCTACAACAACTCCTGAAAGAGAAATATATATACAATGATAAATCAATTGCTTAAAAAAACATTCAAAACTGAGATTTAAGGAGATCTTGATTAACCTCGACACTTGCAATGCCCTCTACGACTTTAACTTTCAAATCTGCAATTCCTTCTGTCCCCTACATAAGCACATGAAATTGTAATCAGTTGTAAAGCCAAAACATCAAAGAAGAAATTAGAATTCTATCTTCAAGCTATAACTGAAAACCAAGAATGAACGGAGACAAATCATAATAACTAAGGCCAGACATAAAAACATTCACAAATTAATTTGAAAACAATTAAAGCCTCAAAAGAGTTGTGATTTTTTCATTCAAAATCTCATTTCTTTTTGTCTTACAAACATTTGAAATTCACAAAGCCTTTTAGCTTTAAACGAGTCATCGATCGTATTTACTCGCTTAAGAAGATAGCTTCATGAATTTTGAAAAATTCAGTATATGTACTTGCTTTTCTTGTATCTTATCCTGTCAGACTGAGAGTTAGAGAAATGCAGCCGATGCTATTAGTATATTTCATAAATTTGTAGAGCTCATCGCCCGAACATGACTTTAACTTTCCAAGATAAGGTTAAACTTAAGTGAGGTTCTGCTCAAACCTAGATGAACAAAATTTAGTCCACTTAAAGTCAGATATTGAATCTAATCAATTCCATCCTTCTTCCTATCATACTACAACCACAACTCTATCTCCTCGTCATCAAAGTTTATCCAAATGAATTGCTCATCGTAAAAGTAACATGCAATAATGTGATGATAGTAATTATCTTTCAAGAGGGAATATTCTATTCACAAAACAATATTCTACAATATACAGCAGAAATCTCCTCAGCAGCAGAAGAAATTTTGATACCTCTAAGGCAGTTGTCACTGCAGGAATTGATGCTTCATTCATCATTCCGTCTGCCTACACAATTCCAGAAGAGAAATAATCAATTCACACAGGTTAAAAACCCATTTAGAAATAATAGCTACAGGTAAACCATTGATGTTAACAGTATTCTATTTTAGCTGCCTTTCAACAACATTGTGTTCAAATGCTAATTGTTTCTGTAAATTACAACTGGAGACCCCAAAACAAGAAATGCAAGGAAAATTTAAGCATCAACAATAATAACACAAAGAATTAACTAAATTCAAGAAAGGTTGAATCTTTTAACCATCATATTCAGACCAACTTGCAATTTGCAAGTACCACCTATATCAATCAAGTTAACAAATACATGCAATGGGAAGGGATATGCTTCCATGATAATAAGCAAGAATTCCTCAAAAAGCAATAACACAAACAGTTAATAGGCAAGAACTTAAGTACCTGAAAAAACATGGTAAGAGTGTCAGAAGGAGAGACGGGGACGGAGACCGTTTGCTGTTCTTGTTCTTCAACAGGTGGTTGTTCATCTTGTGCAATTTGGGTTTCCTCTTCCAATGCTTTTAGATTTCGATTTCCATTGGATAAGAGATTCCGGCTGTTTGGGGCAATCTTTAAAGTTGAGCGCTTGAAAGTATAGGCAAACCCATTGAATTGAAAATTGAGGGTTTTATAGGGAGAGGCAACAGGAATTCTGCGAGAATTGGGTGTAGAAATGGAGTACAGTGATGAGAAAGTAGAGACAGTAGCCATTGTTAGAATGGTTAAGAAACTACAACTAGTAGCTATGGATGTTCAGAAGAGGAATCTGATACCCAATCTATCCACAATTCAGACTGTTGGCTTTATTTTCTTATGTATGCTCGCTCATTTCGTTTTAAGTTCAGATATCAATCACAGCCATAGGATCCTTTTTGTTCTTATTATACATTTAACTTCGTTTCGAAATACAGTTATTTTCATTGAAATAATCCAGTGATTAACTAGCAAAATAACAATAAAAACCTCGGATGTTAAAAATGAACACTTTTTTACCAACTTAATTAAACGAGTAATT
>CAOJBI013853851.1:0-12119 GCA_948277035.1 Euphorbia corollata
TTCATGTTTACTCCTAGTTAGATCTTATTTACATGTGTAGGCTATGCATTAATTGATTTACAAAGCTAACTTTCATTTTCATGCCCATTTTGCCCCCCACAAGGAACTTCGCTTTGAAATCTCATCTTAGCTTGAATAAGACTATCAAATGAAGGCGAACAATAGCCTTTGTTGAATATCAAATTAGCTAACTGTCTGTTCATCGATTCCGTGTAATGAATCCCATCCCAACTGATATAATTTTGCGGATTTTGGCACACAGAAGTTCCTTTCGCCCCACAAAGCGAGTGCAAGTTGAAGTTGAACAAGCCACCTCCTGAACCGCAACAAGCCTTGAATGGTTCTTGGAATTGGTATGTTTTGTGGTTCGTGATGATCTCTTTGAACGCGCCCCATGTATCTACGTACACTATGGTGACTCCTTTGTATTGGCTTCGGTAAAACTCCACTTTCTTTCGTAGTTGTTCATTGTGTGATCTTATTATTGAATTTATGATCGGTGAACATCCCATTTCATCTCGTCCTCTTTGTTTATTCAAGAACAGTTGCAAGGGGCAACACCCTGCTGGTGGTAACCCTTGTACTACTATGAATTTTGCTCCCCGGTCCAAAAATGCCTGTTCAAAATAAACATTGTTTATATTGAGTAGTTCGAGTTTCTATCGAGTGGTGTACTAATTAATCAATGTCAAAATCAACTAGAACAATGTTTTGACAATTACCGTGAGAAATTTGCAAACAGCTTGAAGCGACACTTCTGTTATTGATTGACCTTTAAGAGCAGCCCCAAACATACGAGCATAGTCACTAAAACCAAGTGCGCCAAGCCAGAAGAGAGAGCCTTGAATATGGGTCATACAAGCATCATGATCTAAGTCTTTACAAGCACCAGTATGAAGATACTTGTCAAACCAATAGACTTGAGTTAACACATTTTCCGGCTTATGAGTCCACATTAAAGTATTCGGGACTTTTTGTTTAGTGAAGAAATCATTCTCCAAGCAAGTTGATCCAGCAATTGCAAAATTAACACCATTGGAGAAATTTCCATGTGCTTGTTTATATGCATCAATTGAAGGCATGCCAAGTGATTCACAAAGGAAATCAATCATTAGTTTTCCATTGCTTAATCTATGGCCTTTCGATTTTCTATCGAGTGAATAAAGAAATTTCTTGAAGCCTTCAAGTGCATCAGCATTTCCTGTATCGGTAAATGAGTCACCAAATGCATAAACCTTTGTAAATTGGCCTTTCCACTTGGCATTGATACTAAATGAACCAGAACGTGGAGTAGAACCTGAAACCAAACCAGAGCCCGAACATGAATGTTGCATGATTGATAAACTAGAACTTGAAAATTTGTTGCTTGACGAAGTAAAACCCAAACCTGAATGTTTTCCATTTGATGAACCAGAACCTGAAAATTGGTTAATAGATGAGCCGAAGCCTGAAAATTTGTTGCTTCCAATTCCTTCATTTGAAGAAGGCCCTCTTGTCAACGCTTGAGGAGCTGAAGTCAAAGTTGGAGAAAAGAAAGATGAGCTTGAACCAAAGCCCAATTTTGAATTGGAACTTGAAAAATGTCTGCTTCATGAATTAGAGCCTAAAGAATGACCAAAACCCAAACCTGATGGACTAGGACCTGAAGTAATACTTGAACCAAAACCTAAAAATTGGCCATTGGATGAACCAAACCCTACACTTTCTTGATTTGAAGAAGAACCTCTTACAGATGTTTTGGGAGTTGAAGCCGACGTTGCAGAAAAGAAAGATGAGCCTGAAACTAAGTCTGATTTTAAACCAGAATCTGAAAAATGAAGGATTGATGAACCAGACCCTTAATAAAAACAATAACCAGAGCCTGAAAATTGGTATGGAAGTACCTGAGCCTGAAATTTGGTTGTTTCCACTTCCATCATTTGACGAAGGTCCTTTTGTGGATGCTTTAGGAGTTGAAGCCGGAGTTGTAGAAAAGAAAGGCGAGTTTAATTCAGAGCTTTTGCCTGAACTAGATCCTCCTCTTGAGTTTTGTTTGGAGCTTTCATTTAAGATTTTACTAGAGCTTTCTCTTGATCCTGATGTCAAACCAGAGCCTTCCCCTGAGATTTTACCATAACCTCCACCTGACATTTTATCGGAGTGTTCTTCTGAACCTGATTTTCTACTAAAGCCTCCTTTCAAGGTTTTACCAGAGCCTTTTTCAGAGATTTTACTAGAGATTTCTTTTGAACTTGATGCCGAATCAGAGCCTTCCCCAGGGATTTGACTAGAGCTTCCTCTTGAACCAGAGCCTCCATTTGAGATTTTACTAGAACTTTCTTCTGAATTTGATACCAAATTAGAGTCTCCTTTTGAACTAGAGCCTCTGTTTGAAATTTTACTAAAGCTATCTTTTGAATGTGATATCTTATCTGAGCCTGAATGTTGGTCACTTTCACTTTCTTTATTTGAAGAATGATCTCTTGAAAATGCTTCAGGAGTTGGAGCCGAAGTTGGAGAAATGAAAAACGTGTCTGATTCTAAACCAGAATCAAAATTTGAGCTTTTACTTGAACCACCTAAGATTTCACTAGAGCCACCACTTGCTATTTCACTTGAGCTCTCGCCTAAACTTGATCCCGAGCCAGAGCCACCTTTTGAGGTTTTAATAGAACTTTCTTTTGAATTGGAACCCCTTTGTGAGATTTTATCAGAGCTTTCTTTTGAATTTGATACTGAACCATAGCCTGAAACTTGAACACCTCCACTTGCTTCATTTGTAGAAGGACCTTCTGCAAAGTATTTTAGGTATTAGAGCCAATATCGAAGAAAAAAAATGAGTTTGATTTTGAACTAGAACTTTTACCTAAACCAGAGCCTCCATTTGAGATTTCATCATATCCATCATCTTTAATTTTACCGAAGCTTTCACTTCTTTCATTTGAAGAAGGACCTCTTATAGATGCTTCAAAATTTGGAGCCAAAGTTGGAGAAAAAAAAGATGTGTCTGGTTCGGAACTAGATCCAGATTTCAAGGTTTTACTTGAACCAGATCCTCCCCTAAAGATTTTACCAGAATTCTCACTCATAATTTCGCTAGAGCTTTCACTTGAACCCAATCCTGTACTAGAGCCTCCCCTTGAGGTTTTATCAGATCTTTCTCGTAAATTAGAGCCTCCATTTGAGATTTTATGTTTAGAATTTGACATTGTTTCGGAGCTTGAAAATTGTGCATTTCCACTACCTTCATTTGAAGGACCCCTTGTAGATTCTTCTGGAGTCGGAGTTGAAGTTGGAGAAAAAAAAGATTTGTTTGTTTCTGAAATGGTATTAGATTCTGAGCTTTTACCTGAACCATAGCCTCCCATTGAGATTTCATTAGACCTTTCATTCGTAATTTCACTAGAGCTTTTTGTTGAACCCAATCTTGTTTCAGAGCCTTCCCTTAAGATTTGACCTGAGCTTTCTCTTGAATTAGAGCCTCTATTTGAGATTTCATCAAAGCTTTCTTTAGGATTTGACACCGAATTGAAGCCTAAAAATTGGGTATTTCTACTTCCTTCATTTGAAGAAGGACCTCTTACAAATACTTCTGAAGTTGGAGCTGAAGTTGGAGAAACAAAATATGTGTTTGATTCTAAACTTGATTCAGAATTTGAGCTTTTACCTGACCTAGAGCCTCTTCCCAAGTCTTCATAAGACCGTTCGCTCTCAACTTTACTAGAGCTTTCTTTTGAACCTTTTCTTGTACCAGAGCCTCCCATTGATATTTGACCTGAGGTATCTCTTAAACTAGAGCCTCCATTTGAGATTTTATCTGTGTTTTCTTTAGAATTTGACATTAAATTGGAGCCTGAAAATTGGATGTTTCCACCTCCTTCATTTGAAGAAGGACCTCTTACAGATGCTTCTAGAGTTGGAGCTGAAGTTGGAGAAGCAAAAGATGTGTCTGATTCTAAACTGGAATCAGAATCTGAACTTTTATCAAAATTTTCTTTAGAGTTTGACACTGTTTCAGAACTTGAAAATTGAGCATTTCCACTTCCTTCATTTGAGGAAGGACCTCTTGGGATTTGAGCTGAAGTTGGAGAAACAAAATATGTGTCTGATTCTGAACTAGAATCAGGACCTAAGCTTTCATCAAAGTTTTCTTTAGAATTTGACAACATTTTGGAGCTTGAAAATTGGGCGTTTCCACTTTCTTCATTTGAAGAAGGACCTCCTATAGATGCTTCTAGAGTTGGAGCTGAAGTTGGAGAAACAAAAGATGTATCTGATTCTGAACTAGAATTAGAACCTGAGCTTTTGTGAAAGTTTTCCTTAAAATTTGACCCTATTTCGGAGATTAAAAATTGGTCATTTCCACTTCCTTCGTTTGAAGAAGGAACTTTAGTTGATGCTTCTGGAGTCAGACCTGAAGTTGGAGCTGAAGTTGGAGAAACAAAAGATATGTTTGATTCTGAATTGGATTTAGAACCTGAATCTTTATCAGAGTTTTCTTTAGAATTTGACATGACTTCAGAGCTTGAAAATTGAGTGTTTCCACTTTCTTCATTTGAAGAAGGACCTCTTGTAAATGCTCCTGGAGTTGGAGCTGAAGTTGGAGAAATAAAAGATGTGTTTAATTCTGAACTAGAATCAGAACCTGGGCTTTTATCAAAGTTTTCTTTAAAATTTGAAACCATTTCGGAGCCTAAAAATTGGGCATTTCCACTTCGTTCATTTGAAGAATGGCCACTTGTAGATGCTTCTGGAGTTGGAGCTGAAGTTGGAGAAATAAAAGATGTGTCTGATTCTAAACTAGATTTAGAACCTGAGCTTTTATCAGAGTTTTCTTTCGAATTTAACATCATTTTGGAGTCTAAAAATTGGGCATTGCCACTTCCTTCATTTGAAGAAGGACCTCTTGTAGATGGAGTCGGAGCTGAAGTTTGAGAAACAAAAGATGTGTTTGATTCTGAATTTGATTCAGAACCTGAACTTTTATCAAAGTTTTCTTTAGAACTTGACACCGTTTCGAAGCCTGAAAATTGGGTGTTTCCACTTCCTTCATTGGAAGAAGGACCATTTGTAGATGCTTCTGGAGTTGGAGCTAAAGTTGGAGTAAAAGATGTATCTGATTCTGAACTAAATTCAGAACCTGAGCTTTTATCAGAGTTTTCTTTAGAATTTAACATCGTTTCGGAGCCTGAAAGTTGGGCATTACCATTTCCTTCATTTGAAGAAGGACCTCTTATAAATGGAGTTGGAGCTGAAGTTGGAGAAACAAAAGATTTGTCTGATTCTGAACTGGATTCAAAACCTAAGCTTTTATCTGAACTAGAGCCTCTTGAGACTTTACTGGATCGTTCACTCTCAATTTCACCCGAGCTTTCTCTTGAACCTGAAGTTTCTCTTAAACTAGAGCCTTCATTTAAGATTTTATTAGAGTTTTCTTTAGAATTTGACACCGAATCAAAGCCTGAAAATTTTACGTTTCCAGTTCCTTTATTTGAAGAAGGACCTTCCACATATGCTTCAGGTGTCGGAGCCAAAGTTGGAGAAACAAAAGATGTGTCTGATTTCGAATATGAGCTTTTACTTGAACCATAGCCTCCCCTTGAAGTTTCACCAGATCTTTCGCTCGTAATTTCACTAGAGCTTTCTTTTGAACCTGATCTTGTACCAGAACCTCCTCTTGAGATTTGACCTGAGCTTTCTCTTGAATCAGAGCCTCCATTTGAGATTTTATCAAAGTTATCTTTGGAATTTGAAACCGATTCGGAGCCTAAAAATTGTACACTTCCACTTCCTTCATTTGAAGAAGGTCCTCCTATGGATTCTTTATAAGTTGGAGCCGAAGCAGGAGAAATGAAAGATGAGTTTGATTCTGAACTAGAGTCTTCTCCTGAGATTTCACTAGACTCGCCACCTTCAATTTTGCTAGTGCCTTCCTTCAAACTAGAACCTCCCTTTGTGATTTGATCGGAACTTTCTCCTGAACCAAAGTTTTCGTTTGAGTTTTTATCAGAGCTTTCGCCTAATAATTTATTAGACCCGTTTGCAGAGACTTGTTTTGAGCTTGAATATTCATTGGAGAAATTTTTTGAGCTTGAAAATTGACCAGAGCCTCCTCCTGAGAGTTCTTTTGAGTCAGAGATTTTACTAGAGCCTCCACCTGAAATTTCATTGGAGTTTTCCCCTGAGGTTAGACCTGAGCTTCCTCTGCCAGAACTTTCTTCAGAATTCAATACAAAACCAGAGCCTTTGCCTGATCTCGAACCTGATACTGAACCAAATCCTCCTCCAGAAATATCGTCGGAGCCTCCACCAGAGAATTTACTAGAGCTGTCGCTAGAGAACTCATGTGAGTGTGAAAATTTAGCGGAACCTCCGCTAGAAAACTCATGTGAGTGTGAGAATTTACCGGAATGACCGGAAGAGAAATGATGTGAGTGTGAGAATTGACCTGAGTCTCCACCGTAAATTTCACCGGAGCCTCCGCCTGAACCCATTGTGAATCCAAAGCTTTCGCCATTGTCCCTGTTTTCCTTTTCATGGGCAAAAGATACGGATGAAAAGAATAATGAAATTATAAACATTAAAATACATATGAAAAGATACTCATATTTTCTCATTATTTATTTTTTTATTCATATAATACATATATTTTTATTATTTTTTTATTGTTTTCTAAGAACTTGATTTGAACTTGCAAGCATTTGACATATTTATACTCAGGTTTTCCAACATTGGTGAACGATCCTCCGTGTTTGTAGCAAATTCAAGGCATTTTTCATTTTGAATATTTCTATGAGAACAAAAACAAAAGGAGTAACCTTTAATTTAGGAAAATATAATAATTGACCAATACTTGTACCGCAAATATATATTACTTAAAAGGGCAATTCATTTCAGCTCTTAGGAATTTGTGTTTATTTAACTAACCTTTTTTTCTCTAAAGAACAATTAATTTAGTAAATTTAGTTACATTATATTTTCCAGGCCGAAATTTGATAGAACTTATTATTTACAGTTTATTCTCTTGTTAAGATTGCTTTTTCACTTGTGTTAATTAGAATATTCTCATATTATAGATTCCAGTGATTGACGGTATACCAATATCGAGTTTTGAATTGTTGTCCCTTTGTTTTGCCGAAAAAATATGAGAAGCATGTTTTTTAGGAACAATTTACAAACATTTCGTCTCGGAAAGCAATGTAAAAAGCCCTATACGATTTATACACAATACATTGAACTTTGACATAAGTAACTGTAAATGAATTTGTTGGATTATAGCAAGTAAATTCAATTCTTACTATATTTCAACTAAAGAACCCAAGCAAAAAGAAAAAATACACACGCGCACACAACAATCTAAAGTATCAGTGTAATCCCCGAAATCTCGAACAATTTTTCAGATACCATGAAGTATCGGCGAACCTGGGTAAATCACAAACTTCGTATAAATTTACAGTGAATCCCCATGCCGCTATTAAAATGACTCAGAGTATTGAAAAACTAACAAGCTGCAGATCAATTTCTTACAATTTGCCGACCATCACGAAAATGCATTACGGAATCTCTATGTTATCATTGACTGAAAAAAATTTCATCAATGCGATACATATACATTACGTTAATATAATTCAGCCTAAGCTTCAAAGAAAAACTATTCGTACAAAATTCCCGTGCCCTAGCTTCCGAGTTCTAAACAAAATTAGGCGAAAAAAAGGAAAAATGAGGAGGCTCATAATATGCACCTTTTACACCCTCCAAACATGAGGCATAAATGGAAGTCATCACCCTCTCAAAACCTGCATATCTGCATGGCGAGCAAACGAAACAGTGACTTGAAGGCGATATACTATACGAACTACAATGAACAAATAATTTCAATGATGCAATGACTGCTAAAAGCTCAATTTGCTCCCTCGCCTTCAAATCACATATCAGAAGCCTTCAATTTTCTAGGCCTCTTATGAGCTGGCGAAGATGGCGCGTCAGATACCCTTCCAGGCCCCTTGCGTTTCGGGTCCTTTCGTCCCGGCCTCTCCCCTGGCATCACAACCAAATATTATACTTTACAAGGACTAACTGACTAATCTAAGGTAGAATAAGCAAAGGAAGCACCATATAGATTGGCCATAAATCCAAGAAACTGCAATTTACCTCCGAAACTCGTAGAGTCTGGAACAAATGGCCGGTCCGAATCACGGATTAAACGCTGCAAACATTTTAAGGTCACAAAATCAATACTGGACAATAAATGTAACCCCAGAGAGCGTTATTAGAATAGAGAGTTTATTTGACCTTAGGTGTGTCTGGCATTTCAGTATATGAACCTTCCCGAAACGAGGTACCTTCTGCCTCCTTATATTGCAACTGGTAAACAAAAGAAAGATTGTATTTTGAAATCACTGACATTTCTTTTCATTATAAACGTAAAAAGGCAACCCTCTCGGTAAACACTAAACTGCGAAATACCTGTTTCTGAAGATTCAGAAGAGTCAATATTTCTTTTCTTAACTCAAGATGCTCTGCACAAACAGCTTTCGTTGGAACTCTTGGTTTTAAATTAACCTGCGAAAAGCAAAAGCCGAACGTTGATATCGTACTGAATGATAAGTAATATTTCTTTCTAAAGTTACAAAAGGATTATATACCCTAACAAAAGTAAAAATCGAAAGAGATTTCAATTAACATAAGCATACTCCAAGTTCTTGTAGCGTTTGCTCAACTCTTTTGATTGTCCGAACTCCTGCACTCGAGCTTGCAGCTTGCACCATTTGCTCAAGTGCATATGTTCTTGTGTATACACGAAGCTGAAAAAAAAAATTAATCAAATCAACTGACGACATTATTGCATACATGCAACAGCTTAAACATCAGTATAAATCAATTTACTTCAAAAAGAATTTATAAGTGAGGCAAAACATTGCTCAACTTGTTTCACTCATCAATGCTTAAGAGCAGGCAACTAAAGCACACAAACTCTCCATCTATATTGTTAGTGACAATAACAAAAACTAATTATATACACACCATGCGCAGAGTAGCTAAAGTGGAGGCACTTTCAGCCATTGCTGAAGCTGAAGTGGCAACAGCTGCAGAGGCATTCTGAGTGTTCGATGAAGGGGATACAGTGCCATCAATATTAGTAGTCGTGTCAGCAATTTCTGGACCAGCATTTGATGCTACAGGTAAAGTAGATTCTTCCCCACCCTGAAAAAATAAGCCAGGAACTTACTGCCAACTGCCACTCATGCAAAATACATTCTCAAAACACTCCTCGGAAAGCTAAATCAAACTAAAGGACACCATAATAGCCGCCACCCATAGAACACAAGGAAACTTTTCAGGCATACCATTGCAAGAATCTAATCAAATATTCACATTCATTATATACTTTGAACTTAGGAGTATTGTAAAATTTGGTTGACATTGATCAATCAACTCCCTTGCGTTTTTTAAAGTAAAGGTAGAGCGAGATATCAAGTTAACAGTACCCTTGCAGCAAAGCGTGACTCGGTTATCCTTTTAGCTTCGGCAAGAACCTGAGAAAATGAAGGGGATGTAAATATATAAACATTACAGCGAGTAGTCAGAAGACAGATCCTTAGCAGAAGAACAGTTATCGAACTACATATGAAACAAAGTACAGACCTCTGTATCTTTTCGCTCTTGCTGCTTTGTTTGTGAAAGGACCATGGATAATGCACGCTTGCGCTCAATCTCTTGTGAAACATTGTATGGCTCCTATATAAAAATAAAGAACAAACCCACCAAAAAGCTAATTTGATAAAAGTAACCTCAAATGTAATTCTCTTACAGAAATCAAGTGATGTACATTGGGAATTGGTTACAAGCAAGCACAAATTTCAAAACACTACAAAACTATAAGATGTTTATTTAACATTCATAATTTCATATAAAACTATAATGAGCAGACTCACCTTGATGAGAGGGTGTCCAGGAACATCTCCAGAGGATGGACCTCTAGCAACCATTATAGCTCGAGAAACTAGAAAAAGAGAATAATATATAACAAAAGGTATTAGACTACACTCTAAGTGCTTAACCCAAATAAGTATTAAATCCCGGTCATATTTTAAACAAAGAACACCAAAAAACAATTATAAGCATAGAAGGGAAATAAGAGTACCGCTATAGTATCGATCCTTTAATTCCTCCACAGTCCGTGATGATGGAAATCTGTCAGCTATTATAACAAAACGAAGATCAAATCTTTGACATAGATCAAATAGTTGATCTGTTTCTTCTTTGGTCCATGCCTTGAAGGAAAAAATTTAGGAGAATAGTTAATTATAGCAAGTAATACAACCAAACCAAGACTGAACATCACAAGAGACAACAAAGATATATAAAGATTCATCAATGAGTTGATACCTACAGGATCAGTCAAATACTTGTCATACTCTTCATCTGTATACTTGACAACATCAACAGACTGCACAAATGTTAACAAGTAGCAGAAGCAATTACACTTAATAGCAATGGAAGTAATACATATAATGTGAGAAAATATCTGGTATACCTTGTTATACTTGGCAAACGAATAGTCACCAGCAGGTGGAACACCATTTACAACTCTGACCTGCAGATCATACAAGAAATGTACTTTTAACAAACTACATATATAATAGTAGTTAATAAAGCTACAAGGAAGCATCACTAGGTAACAAAACCTACCCAGTGGTAAAGCTGCAGATTGTCTTTGCGAGCAGAATTCATAAAAGGAAGCCATTGCCATGTGATCTAATAAGAATTTTCAAGTTCAAAGAATGAAAATGCTAATTCATATTTTCAAACAATTAGGACATGAAGATGGGAATTACAGGAAAATGTAATGAACTTATAGTATAACCAAGTAAGAAAATTGTATTAACAAAGCAATGTCATCAAATTCAGTGAAGGAGGATCAGATAACTTAAGAATGATATCAATTTCATTTAGTTATCCTATCTTACTAATCAACCAGCACAGAAGCGTTAGAGTCTAAGAGTTTTCGTTATACTTTGTACACTAACATATAGCCAACGTTTTTGCATTAAAAAAAATCAAGGCACTACACAAGTGACACATACACACCAAATCACCCAAACAGTGAGGTACTAGGCCAACCGGAACTCCAAAAATTTAGGAGCTTTTGTACAGTTGTTAGTAAGCATACCTTCTCATCAGACGGTGGTTGTTTTTTCAACTGACTGGTATCAATGGAAGGCATAAGAGGTGCCAAACCGCCTGTAAGAGCATAAACCTACGAATCAAACAAACAGTATTAGATAATCCTCTTGATTGATCAATTCCAAGCAGAGTAAAAATAATGTAAGTTGACATACCTCACGCGAAATGCCATCAGGTTTTCTGTGGGAATCCTTCTTGGGCTGGGATTTCTTCTCTTGTGTACTTGACAATGGAGTTTTAGGTAATCCCAAAATGTCCTTTGCATCCATTCCTAGTTCTGAAGAAAATTAGGGTTATTGTTCTACCCCTTGGTTGGCTTCAAGATTCATCGACAATTCGAATCATCGGCATGTGAGGAGTCTTCTCTGGTGATTTTTACTTTGAAATTGAGTTTCACACCAGTCGAATTGAAAGAATTAGGGCAAGAGGAGAAGTAGTGAAGCCGCAGAGGAAGAAACTCAAAATGACAATTTTTATTTTACTTCAAATTTTTACATTTCTATATTTTACAAATTTTCACTTTCCTGATCATATAATAAAAAAAGTATTGGTTGAATTGAAATCAAAGGGTGAGATGAGAATGTATTTCTGACATATAAATTTATTTAATTATAGAAAATGATAATATATTCATAGCATATTTATTTATATATTGTTTTAGGAATGCAAATGTTTATATATCTTATTTTCATTTATGTTTGTTAGAATAATCAAACAACTAATTGCATCGGATAAACATCAAATCATTTTTATTCACTGGTTTGGTTTTCGAGAAAGTTAGTTTTTAGTGTATCAGAAATGAATTGATAGAAAATAAATGATATTGTTACAAAGAATAAATTGGTATAAGTATTTTTTCAAAAATTTGTAATAATTTTTAAAATAAACTTTTTGACTTTAAAAAAACTATTTACAATTAGCTCGACATTTTTTTAGCTGGAAAGCTATTTTTT
>CAOJBI013853984.1:0-20745 GCA_948277035.1 Euphorbia corollata
TGTTTCTTTGACACAAATCTATCAATTTTATATTTATCTCTAATGATTTTTCAGTTTCAGGGGGCTTTGGAATGCATAAATGCCAAGTTAAGGGGGTTGAAGTGGAGAAGTGTGAGTTGAGGGGGGCAAGTGGTGAACCAAGCCAAGTTTAGGGGGTTTTGGAATGCATAAATGCCAAGTTGAGGGGGTTGAAGTGGACAAGTGTAAGTTGAGGGGGGCAAGTGGTGAACCAAGCCAAGTTTAGGGGGCTTTTTTTTTTTGAAAAGACCAAAGAAGTATCACAAAGCTAGGGCATCCCAACTAGGTTGGCACCCCCTAACAAAGAGACACAACAAGGCCAAAAATTTATTGATAGGGTGATTCTCAAGAAGAGAAACACAAAGTTTAGTTACAAGAGTAGCAAACTCGGATTGACAAAGAGATCCGAGATCGAGAGAGTAAAATGTCGCCTCTTACAATGGAAAACAAACCAACTAAGGTGTATGCTAGAGATAAAGGTATCATTCGAGGAGACGCAACCATTAAAAACAAAGTCATTCCGCCTAGACCATATAGACCAAGTCAAGGTGAGCCAAACCGAAGTAGCAAAATCCTTAGGCGGCCCGGGGGCAAAAAAAGATAGCCAAAGATCAAGGAAACCAGTAGCCGAGTGAGGTATGGTAATATAGATGCCGAGCCAACGAAAAACTTCAGCCCAAATGCGATAACTATACCTGCAAAGGAAGAGTGCATATTCCATAGATTCAACGGAATTACAATAAAGGCATTTGTCATTGATAATTGAAGAGCATCCCCTTTGGGAGAGAAATAATTTGGTTGGGATTCGGCCATGGAGCATCAACCAAGCAAAGAAGCGAATCTTAGGTAGCGTAGGAGCTTTCCAAATGGCAAGGAAATTTGTTGCAGGCGTCGGCCAACATGGCAGCTGATAATATCCGAGACAGAAGGAGGCGGCAGAAAAGTCGTTATGCTTGCCAAGAACCCACGATAATCTGTCAGGGATAGGCGAGAAAGAGGGCAGAAAACTACTGCACCAAGCTTCAGTATGATCATCAAGAGGGAACAAAGCTCGATTGGATAAAAAAATCCAGTTGCATAGTTGATTCACTCGGCATTCGGTGGAGGTGCGAACTCGCCTTGTCCAAAACGGCCTAGAGAAAGCATTTTCACCAAAGATGGCGCTGCAACCAGCCCGAATTGATGCATTTTTGTCGTTGCAAATGGAGAAAAGGTCCGAGAACAAGACCTGCAAAGACTGGTTGGCAGTCCAGTTATCAAACCAGAAGGAGCTAGAGAATCCGTCTCCCACGCGAAGGCGTGAATTGCAGTCCAGAAAGGTGCGGAACTTGTCATCTCTCAAGCAAACAGAAGCGACATAAGACCATATAGGAGATAGAGGAGATCGAGGAGGGCAGCAAATATCGTTCCAAGATAGAAAACCATGGCGTTTTACGCAATAGGAAAACCAAAGAGAGTTTTGGTTCGGATCATGAAGTTTCCATAACCACTTGGCTAATAAGCTACAGTTAACGACTCTTAAATCCCGGATATAAAGGCCGCCAAGATTTTTAGGGAGAACAATCGTATCCCAAGCAACTTTATTCAACCCACCTAGATTCGCATCACCTCTCCATAGGAAATTTCTCATCAGAGTAACAAGTTTGGCATTAATAGACACCGGCAGCTTAAGGATTGATAATAGATAAATTGGGAGTGAGGAAAGCACCGCTTTGATAAGAACAAGTCTACCCGCATAAGATAAGCATCTCCCCTTCCAATTAGCGAGCCGGGATTTAAATTTTGCAACCAAAGGCTCCCAAGAAGAAGAAGACAACCTTTTAAACGAGAGAGGAACCCCAAGGTATGTAAACGGAAAGGAATCAACTCGGCAGCCCAAGCGGGAGGTGCATGAATTCAGAAGTGAATCATCAACGTTTAGGCCGAGAAGAGAACTTTTGCAGTAATTAATGTGAAGACCCGAGATAAGCTCAAAGCATTTGAGAATGCGAATAAAATTTGGGATCAAGGTAATATCGGCCGGAAGGAAGCAGATTGTATCATCTGCAAACTGGAGTAATGAGATATCCGGGAGGCTCTCATCAAGTTTAAAACCCGGTAAAATTCCTTCTCGAATGCTAGAGTCCAATAGTTGTTTCAAGCCCTCCACAGCAAGCACAAAAATGAAGGGAGAGAGAGGGTCACCTTGCTTGACTCCTCTCCGCAAGGAAATTGGATCACTCGGAAGACCATTTATTAAAATAGAAGTGGTCGAGTTTGAACGACAATTTGAAAGCCACGAAATCCATTTATTGTTGAAACCCATACGAAGGAAAACCGCATCGAGGTAGTCCCACGAAATGCTATCGAACGCTTTATGGAAATCCAACTTAATGACAAAACATGGACGACGTTGAGCGCGAATCGAGTGAATAATCTCAGAGGCAAGAAAAGAGCACTCGTGGATGCTTCTACCCGAAACAAAGGCAAATTGATTTCCAGAGATTAAATGAGGAAGGATTTTCTGAAGGCGGTGAGATAAAACCTTTGCAATCATCTTATAGATGCTGTGGATGAGAGCAATAGGTCTGTAGTTTGAAAGAGAACTAGAGCCTGGCACTTTAGGAATTAAGACCGTGAAGGAAGTCTTTATCGAATCAGGGAGGTGAGAAGTGGCCTGGAAGTTCTCAATTAATCGCATGACTTCCGGTTTGATAATGTCCCAAAACCTTGAATAGAAGAAGAAGTTAAAGCCGTCCGGGCCAGGCGCTTTAGACTCCCCACAATCACGAATTCCAGCCCAAACAGAGGCAGCCGATATAGATTCAGTAAGCATGGCATTTTGGGCGTCAGTCACCAAAGCAAAATCAAGACTATCCAAAGAGAAAGGGACGATATCTCTAGCAGAAAATAACTCAGCATAGAAGGATCGAATAGTCGATATAATAAAGGGGCTATCATGATACAATCTGCCATTCAATTCAAGATGAGTGATTCTGTTATTGCGAAAATGAGCGGAGGCAGTCCGATGAAAGAACTTCGTGTTATCGTCACCAAGGATAGCCCAAGAAACTCTGGATTGTTGGTGGCGTAGTTTTTCCAATTCGCGGTGACGATTAAAGAGCTCATTTCGAAGCAATCTAACATTGTCAGAGGAAACCACCGAGAGAGGTCTTGAAGCCGAGCTAGAGGTGAGGGCAAGAATAGATGATTCAATATCTATAATTTTGCGCTCCAGGCTGCCATAATTTCGAGAATGCCACGGCTGAATTACCCGCTTTAGACAAGATAGGAAGACATCAATGTCTCCAAGAGGATTGTCGGCAATAATTTGGGACCATTTGGCAAAGGTAGATGATCAGATAATGTGGAGTCCAAAGTTGAAACTGAGGAGAATGGCCAGCGGTCAAGAACTTCACACGTCGCAAAAACCCGATCAATCCTAGAAAAGGATACATTGTTCGACCAAGTATAATCGCGGCCTTGCAAGGGTAGATCAATTAATTCATTATCAATGACAAAATCGTGGAACACATGCATTGAAGGATATGAACTGAGGTTAGAACGCTCCGAGGCATGCAAAATATCATTAAAATCCCCACAAACCATTAGATTCGGATATTGGGAGATGATCGGAGTTAAGTCCCTCCACAATTGGTTCCGAGCAGCCGCGTTTGTCGGGCCATACAAAGCAAGCAAGTGAATATCTATTGATTGTGAAGAGAGATGGATGAGGGCCCAACGAGAATCTGAAACTATTAGTGCTCCCTGTAACAAGACCGAATTCCATGAGATAATCAAACCACCCGAAAGACCCTGAGAGGGCACGCAAAAGTGCAATCCATCGTTATGACCCCAAAAACCACGCAAAGCTCGGTCTGACAACTCGTTCCCTTTGATTTCAAGTAAGATAAATAGTTGAGCATTGAATTTTCGAATGCAAGATCGGATAAAGTTCTGTTTGGCTCGACTAGTCAAGCCTCCTCGACAATTCCAACAAATAAAGGACAACGACATAAAATATGTGAAAATCCAAGATAAACCCGATAAGGTTTATTAGAGTCCCCTCGAGTCCATGGCTGCCAAAATGGCGATTTTGTCAGCTTCTTTAAATAGTCCAAGTTTGCTCCCCACATCAAAGGTGAGAGATCGCTCATCTTGGACCGAGGTATCGTTTAAATTTGACACAATTAGGCGATTCATGTTAGAAATATCCGGGCCAGATGAGCAAGAGGAGCTGGCAGCGTTATCAGGTTTAGCGAGAGCAACACTCTCGTGATGAGAACAACAAGGCACCTGCTTACTGCTTGTCGACAATTTAAAATCAAGCTCCTTTAAGCTGCAGTCCCTATTTCGGTTTGAATCACTGTCAATCAAGGCTGGATTCAATGGCTGATCATCCTCTTCAAAAATCGGTGACAGAGATCGCTGCTTTGATGACCTATCAAGGATTGATAGCGGTTGAAATTTATTTGCACACATATCGCTAGATTCATGGGGAGCCATTTTGTGTGATATAAAAATTCCGTTATTGTTTGAGCCATTGTCAAGAGAGTCAGAATCGGAATCAGCCATCGAAGAGGAGTCCTCCGAAGATTGATCGTTAGGGGCACATCGTAGACAAGAGGTTACTTGGCGAAAAGAGGCAGTAACCTTATAGGAGAGGGAGCCATGACAAAGGTTGAAATGCAAAGTGTCCGTAGAGGATAATGGCACGGAGACGAGGCATGATACAATATCCAAGCGATCCGGAGAAGTGAAGTCAAAGTCCGTTGATAATGGAGTGCCAATTTTCGAGCATAGTTGCATGATACAGGCTTCCGAGATAAGGGCAGGAGGAATTCCCAAGAAATCAACATACACCAAAAATTCCTTCGGACAGAATGATTTAGGAAACGGGGAAACCTCATATATCAAATCGTTTAGAGAATGATAATCACCATCTAAAAAAGCTTTCACAGCATCCTCGGAATAGAAAATGAAAGCCACAGAATCGCCACCCAATGGTGCAACAGACTTGATTGCATAAAAATGTTTTTTCACAATGTCAAGGAGGTCAGGGATATTTGAGATCATGCGTACCTTTGCCATAATAGATAGAGGCAGCCATTCGGGTTGAGAAGGCGAGATGGTAACGTTGAAAGGAGCAGGGGACTTCTTTGCAATAACATCTGCATATGATCTACCATCCCGGATAGAGTCTTTAAATGGCCTTGATTTCCTGACTGGTGGAGCTTTCGAGTTGGATTTGAGAGAGGGGACCTTTTGCTGAATAGGAGCAGAGTATCTTGCTTTATAGGCTCGGAGATGGGTGGTTCCGATAACCACCGCATTTAGACGATAGAGAGCTTCATGGATTGGGATTGATCCATCCGGAGTGAAAAAACCAAATTTCAGATTTTTGACGTTTCTTTTTCGCGCTACAAAAACCTTTCCGACAATCCCATATTTGAAGAAAACAGCTCTCATTGCCCGATAGTCATGAGAGTTAGGGAAGTTTTCAAAGTATATCCTATTAAGGGGCTGATTCTTGTTCCCAGAAGAGATTCCATGTGAGTAATGGTGAAAGGAGGCAGTCGAGGAAAAATCCCGGCGATCCCGATTATTCTTACTTTTGAGAAAGGACATACTGATCGGAAAACGACTTCAGTTGGCCAGAAAGCAGGTAGGTAAGCAAAGAAATCGGGCAGCAGAAAGCTGAGGAGGATAAATGAGAATGAACGGAGAGGTAGGGGATTCCGGTCAGGCAACAAGTGAAGGTGGCCGGAGAGTGAAGGTGGTATAGCAAAAAATAATTCCAAGTTGCGTAGTTTAGGGGGCTTTTGAATGCATAAATGCCAAGTTGAGGGGGTTGAAGTGGACAAGTGTAAATTGAGGGGGGCAAGTGATGAACCAAGCCAAGTTTAGGGAGCTTAGTATGCATTTAGCCTTTATTAAATTAGTGTAACAATAGGAGAGTTTTTCTACAGTTGCAAATGCCATTGAAGAGACGTAAACTGATTAAAACAAATTTATAGAACTAAACATTCTAGATGCTGCCAATGTCATGCATTTAAACCGATTTTTTTTATGTTGCCTGGACAATGCATGATCCATTTTTTCAATTTAAACAATAATTATATGCTTTTTCTCTTTTTTGCAAGATGCCGGTAATTATAATATTTTTAAGAAAACATTTAACCCTTGTAATTTAAGTTCAATTGGTAAAACTATATATATCAAAGTGTTCTTAATATGGAAATCTCATAACGATATGGCTAACAAGAAAATAAAGGCTCGAGATATTTCCAATCATAAAATACATAAAAATTTGTGTTTTTACTGAATTTTTTTTTTGTATAAGATTTTAATAACATCATGTGTTTTCTCAATTTGTATGTTAAAAGCCTGTTATTATTAATTTTTACAATATTGTGTATACCAAATTTCACATATTAATTATGTTTATAATTGTAGTAATTAAAAATAATAAAATAAACCAGCAAACAATGACTTTGTGGTCACCGGACTCAACACTTTGTTAGGAAAAACAATTAAGAAAAGTAAGGTTGTAAAAATTACAAACACAAATTCAAATGTGACTGACTATGGCTCGGGCTTTTACTAACTCTCATCTAGATTCAAGAAGCCTCAGGCACCTGAGGCTAGCGTACAGAGAATATTGATTACTGATTTAAAACATATAAAACAGTATGTGCTCATTTTGACGGGACGGATACGAGCAATGGAAACAAACAAATGGATCAGTTAGTTGTGAACATGACAAATATTTTTGGCCACTTCAAAAGACTGATTGAACCTTTTACCAAAATATCATTTGTTGTTTTCTCTACCAAACATTTTCCTGATGTTGTAAATAATTGAATTAACGGTACCTTTTGTTTCTGCCTCAAAGCTCATCTTCCCTTTGGGAGCAAAACTATCATCTGCTAATTTTTCAATAATTCACTGGATTTTCATTTTTATAAGCTAGAGTAATTAATTGTGGTATTGGTTTAATGGTTAAAACGGAAATTGTGGATTCTAAAATTTTTAAAGATTAAATTATATTCTGGCCGAATTAGAGATTTTTCGTTCAAGTAAGTTCAAATGGGAAAAAAATTTGTATTTAAAAAGCTAAACTAATTAATTGAAGTTTTCGTTTATATCAAAAGTAAACTAATATTCTTTTGTTTCCCATCTAGTTCACTTGAATTTTGTTTCGATTACATTTGAATCCGACCTGGATCGCATACCTGGTTATGATGGATGAGTCTTTCATTAAGTATTTTCTATATTCACAATGCTCGAACTTGAGAGCTCGTTTGAATGATATAACTCGTTTAAATGATACAAAGCTACCTTACCACTTAGACCAACCATCATTAGTGTGATTTTCACTTGTTTAACTTAAATGCTGTTTTCTTTTCTTTTTTTTTTTAACAAAAAATCAGTTTAGACAATTTTTTTTTTTACTTTGATAGTGCGACTTTGGAGTATTTTTGTTTGAGAAATGCGTGGTTGGAGATATTGAAATTGTTGTAATTCCATTTTACATTAAATATAAACAGTACTTTTTCTTTTCTTTCTTTTTAAAAAAGGAAAATGAGATTGATAAATGTTTAGTAAGAATTTTTTGTTTTTTATAATTTGGAGCTTTTGCGTTATAGTTATTCTTTTCTTATACCATTATTATCCATCTTATTTTATTTTGCTTGCACCTTCTTATTTTTTATTTTTGAAAATTTTCATATTTCTTCTATTTGATAATGTTGTTAAACAAATAATTTTTTTAATTAAAAATATTGGAGGAGTCAATTACTTCTTTACTTGTGGTATGGTTAAGTATCTGATTGTGATCCTTTTATCGATTAATTTGTTTTTAATATATTATTATATGATATTTTTAATATGATATGTATTTTTGAGGTTTAAATTATTTTATCTAAAATAATATTATTTATTTTTTTAATTTATTTTTAATTTAATATATATCTATTTTAACCATTTAAAATTTTTAATAGTAGCTCTAGATTATAATTTAACCAAATACTAAAGAATATTAGTTAATAATATCAATAGCAAACCGTAAAAAATAAACCACAACAGTTGATCATAACGACAAATAACAACAACAATCTTAACAGTAACACTGCTGTAAAAAAAAACCTTTGTTTTAAAATTTCAAGTGTTATAATTTACATATTAAAGGTGTTAAACATGTACATTTTAGTAATTTGATATCTTTAACAGTAATCGTGAATCATATATTTACCAATCACGAAATATAAAGTAGATAATAAAAATAACAAAAATAAAAAACATAAACATTAACAATAACAACAAATCATAACGATAACAACTTATAACAATAAACCATAACCCATGGTGGAAGGGGGCATAATGATAGGTAGCAATGTGTATGAATTTTACATATCACCGACCAATCAATTGTCGAAACTATTAACATTGATGAAAGAGAAATGTGAGTAAACATCTTTGTTTGACTTTCTGGAATTAGTCATAGTCATCGTCATCGTGGTCCTGGCAACTCGTGATTTGTGAAAGTTTGAACTTTGTTTGAACACAAGTTTCATTCTAAAACATAAACATGTGTTAAATTAATTAAATATGATTAAAAGATATATGAATATGCTCTAGATGTGAACAGTAGTATGTATCATGATTGCATGAATTAGTGCCAATAACATTTAATAAAAACATATAAATGTAGCTCAATCTATAACTATCTTAATGTTCAATTCACGTGATGGCACTCTTCTAATCTTTTAGTTTTATTATCATTTCTAGCTACCAACCAACTAGCTAGGTTTTTAAGCCTAACCAATATTTAATTTTATTTAAGGTCATTTATATACTTTGTTTATTCAATGTTTATGCCAAGCATCCGTGGAATACATAATCAATTAATTAATATTATTTCCAAAACTTTTATAACTACCTTCCCAATTAATATTTGTTTCAAGATGCATTATTAATTTGATAATATCATCTATTACACTCTTCAAAATTACGCAAACTATACTTATTCCGATACAATGGAAAATTTAATTTGTTTTTCACATGACTCGAAATCTTTGACTTACTCTAGTCACTTAAAGGGTCTCAATTATTAGGCTAATACAATAATAACAACTATAAACATGCTAACCTTATTTATATTATAATATATTGACATTTATCTATTTAAATTTTGAATTTATGCATTTAATACTTGTGAAAATTGTTTGATAATAAAATACATGTGAAAATTGTTAAGTTACAGTGTTAAAAAAGTTTTAGTCATCTCAGAAATATATTGTTTTTTTTAAAGCATATGCCTGTTAAAAAAATACCAAGTTCCAAAAATTCCCTTATGCAAGGACAGTGTTATTTGAAGAAAAATAAATTAAAACAAGTGAACACAAGATTCATAAAATTAATAATTGTTTTTCCTAAAAACATTTTGAAATAAATAACTTAACTTTCGAAGAGCACAAGCCATCCAAAAAGAACACAAAAAATTGAAGATAAACAAATAAAGTTGCCAAAAAAATGGCGAGGTAATGAAAATTTCAAAGAAAAGGGGAAAAAAAAGGAACTGAGAAAATAGTGAATACTGAGTAAATTAAAAAATGAAACATGTTGTGAAGCAAATTGTAGGTTTACAATAAGAATATACGGATAGTGTACGCTAAAAGATACTTTAAAAAAAAAAAAAAAAGAAGAGATTTTAAAGAAATTATCCGGATATTGTATCGGTAAATGATGAAATAGTGTAGGGAGGAAAAGAGAGGCGCAGTAAAGGTAGGGCAGGGGTAGGGTAAGGTATTGGTAAGGTAGGGCAGGGGTTTGGAAGGTGGCGACTTATGATGGGCAGAATAACAAATAGCATCCATAGCCAACAGAAATTAGAATAGAATATCCTCTCTTTTCTTTATATGTACAACAAACCAATTACTACACGCATTCCACGTTTCTCTGTCAGCGACATGGAAGGAGACGATGAAGGTAGATGATATGATAATGCTGCTGATGATGAAACCCTCTATCACCCATTCATCCCTGCTGTAACACCCTTTCTTTTTTATCTCACTCCTCTACCTACTCATCCCGCATATAACCCACTTTCCTCCTTTTTGTTTCGTCTCTTCCGCTTTTTCTATCATCTATTTATCTATACGTCTCTTTCTTCCCCCCTTATCCCTCTCCTTTCCTACATTTCTCTTATTATTGTTTTGTCTTTTGCAATACTCTGATGTATACTTTTTCTTACTTATCTGTTTTTGGCTAATCTTACCAGAGTTCTTCGATTTTTCTTCTTTTATTTACTTGGCTAATCTTACATTTCCATGTACAATTGACTGTGCTTCGAATTGAATTACTGTTGAGCTGGATAGATAAGTGGAGGAGGAAGTTGAATTTTCGAATTGTTAATTTTGGGAGTGATTTCCAGTGTGCGTAAATTGTTTTTTTTTGGGAGTGTCAGTGTAGGAAATATATAAAGGGTTAAAACTGTAAAAAAGAGGGATTAGCCATGTCGATACCGAAAGAATTGGAGCAGGTGATGAAGCTGAGAGGTGGATCAGTTTTGGGGAAGAAAACCATTCTTAAGAGTGACCATTTCCCTGGCTGCCAAAATAAACGCCTTACTCCGCAGATCGATGGGGCTCCCAATTTTCGTAGGGTATTTCCTTTTTTTTTTTTTTTGGATTTGGTACTTCGATTCATTTTTCTTATAATGTTCAGTCTATACAATACAATGCCTTCAGGTGTTTCTGATTTGGGGTTTTCTGCTTTTCTACCTTTAATCTTTCTGGAAATGAGGGCTAAATTACTTTTCGCCCCTGAATAAGAAGAATTGAACTCGGATGGGATTTACAATGCGCTTAATTGAATAAATGTTAAACTCTTGCCCAGTTACTCCATTGTTTCTGTTTTTATACTTGTACTTTGTCTGACTTTTTATGTTAAACACTATCCTACAGATTGCTTTCCATTTGAAAATAATTGCCAATTAGACTCTTTCATGTTTGAAGGGATGAAATAGTATTTGGAGTTTTTGTATGTTACCATGTATGATGTAGTACTTCTGAAGATAACCAGGGAACTTATTGCAATCGGTGATGTATATCAATTCTTACAATCTATTGGTCTTGATTAGATTTGTCCTGTCTGATTGGAATATTTCATCTCTTTTTTATATTTTGCATTTATTGTTTCGATAACAGGCTGACACATTACCCGTGCATGGCGTGGCAATTCCAACAATCGAGGGAATTCGAAACGTCCTTAAGCATATTGGGGCTCAAAAGGATACAAAGGGAGCACAAGTTCTTTGGTTTAACCTCCGGGAGGAACCGGTAAAGCTGATCTCAGTATTAATTTAGTTGATTTTTTGTTATGTACTAATGTGACTGCTGATAAGAAAAGTTATTTTTATTGAGGATAATCATTTTTAGCTAGCAAAACTCCTCCGCTTGGACATTTCCTTCTAAATTTTCTATTGGATGTCTTTGATTTTTACTCCCTTTCTCACTCTCATATCTTGAATGATTTCCTTGTCATGAATGCTTTGACAACTTCATCATACATTCATACTTAGTGGAGGCTTCATTTGATTAGCTTTATTATTCAGTACAAAAAAATGAAAGTATGGTTTCTATTTTTGGAACATTGGAACAACAAATGAAATATAGTCATACCGTAACCTGTTGCTAGCAACAAAAATTGCCTTTCAGATATTGGACGATTCTAAGTAGAACAGTGCTAGCTTAGCTACTATCCTCTTTTAATCTGCCTATTAGACTGAGATATGGAATTGCTTTTTTGGGCCATATCATCGACATGTCTATTTGCACAAGGATATATAGTGTGTCAATCCGGGTTTCTGGTTTCTGTCATATTGTGTTGAGTTATCTATATATTTCATCCTATCATATATGTTCTAATTGCAATTTGCAACAAATATAATAATTGTTTAAAATAGGTCATTTGAAGTGGGTGATCTCTGTAAGTATAAAACATGTTAGTTTGTTAGGAAGTGACGATCTTAAGTACATTGTAACTGTGTAATGCCAAACTATTCATATTTCTATTTGTGCAAGATGATTGAATTTGTAGGTTTTCAGTAACATATAATACTTTTTATCATATATTCCCTTATATTAGAATTTGGAATTGTATTGGTGACCTCTGGAACTATTTGAACAAGTGCGAAATTATTCATGCAATGAAGAGGATGTCGGTTTTCACTAAGCGAAACTTGTAACAACTATTCAGCGTAGAGAGCCATTTCTCTCAACTATATCTTTTTCCCTCCTTAAAACAGGTGGTCTACATTAATGGGCGCCCTTTTGTCTTACGAGATGTGGAAAGGCCATTCTCCAATCTTGAGTATACGGTACGTAATTTGTTAACTTTTTCTTTTAAGCACATTGCATTTCGGCTTGCTCTCCAAATATTAAAATGCATTCTAGCACTTGTCTGTTTACATGAATCAAATTCCAATTGATTTTCATATGGGAAACTGCTACATTATAGGGATGTTTTTTTTTTTTGGTGGATATTTCATGGTGATTCAATTTTATTATGGTGCAGTTTGGTGAATTTCTATTGCTATTTTTGAATTATGTAGGGGTCTGTAAAATATAATACTTTCATCAAAACCTTTGTGTGTTTTGCATGCGTCTAACTGGTGGTAGTTATCTTAACTACTTTTCTATTTGATTGTGATTTTGTACTGTTTTAGGGAATCAACAGGGCAAGGGTTGAACAAATGGAGTCTCGTTTAAAAGAAGATATCCTGTTGGAAGCTGCAAGGTACTTCTTTGGTTGAATATTGTCCTTATTTCTAGTGTTTTATGACCGATTTATTTTATGTTGGACTTCCAATTGCTCTTGCCTGGCATGAACATTTTTTGTTTACATTATATGGCAGATATGGAAATAAAATACTTGTTACAGATGAATTGCCTGATGGCCAAATGGTGGATCAATGGGAACCAGTTTCTGTTGATTCTGTGAAGACACCGCTGGAGGCATGATCAATAGACCTCTTTTTTTTACTGAGTTTGAATGATATGATTGAGCTAATAAATACGATAAATATTTTATTTACCGTTTTCCTAACTTATTGTTGCAAACTTGATTTGTTCGTGTAGGCTAATGAGGAACTGCAGAGAGAGGGATACTTGTTTGATTTTGAACGGGTTCCAATAACTGATGAAAAATCACCTGAGGAACCGGATTTTGATATCATCGTGAGTCTCATGTTTTATGTATACTAAAAGTTTGATTATCTGAATACTGTTTTCAATAGGAAGCATGATCTTTATCATATTTGGGTGAATGCACTTGCTGATAACATGCCTTGTTATATATCTACTTGCAGCAGTATTTCTGCTTCTGTTTTTTTCTCTCTTTTAAATTGCATTAGTTAAATCTTATCCTGTAGGAGTAAGATACCAATCAAGCTTAGGATATCAGATAAACCAAATGACACTTGTTTCCTGTAGCAATATTGATCATATCTCTCTATTGTCCTTTGGGTGGGCTTTGAAATTGTTTCATATCAATTACTGTAGCCTGCGCAAAGTGTCTGAGATGAGCTATGCACTTTTAGTAAATGCATTAATTTAATCAACAATTGGAATTTCAATTTGGAAATTGGGAGCGCTGTGATATTGCTTTTAAAACTAGTTGATATGAATAATTAAATCAGAAGAGCTATGCAGAATCAGATTGCTAGAATTCAGATTGTAATGTCTTCAAATATTCTTTCAGGAAAAAAATGAAAGGTTTCTTCTGAAATGTATTGTAATTAAAGCGAATGAATGGATAACTAGTGTACTGGCAAGCACCTGTCATGGAATAGCTACAAAGTGCAGTTTTCCTATTTGATTCCTTAAAAATATTAGGACGTTTGCTGATGCTAATTGCCTACAATTATTCTGTATTTCAGGTCGATAAAATTTATCAAGCAAACTTGAATACAGAAATAATTTTTAATTGTCAAATGGGACGTGGACGAACAACAACTGGAATGGTCATAGCGACTTTGGTTTACCTCAATCGTATTGGAGCATCTGGTAATACTGTCACTTCTCCACTTGTTTTGATGGTTCATCACATTTTTCAACACATGTCCCTCGCTTTCTACACAAACAATAAGGCTGTACTGACAACAGAACATGTTCCTTGGAATTTTTCCATTCAGACCCATTATGGTGGCATGTTCTCCGGAATCCGGATTTACATTTTAATGGGGTGTGAGACTGGGACTGAGCAGCAGTGCTTGGAGCATGCACTTGATCTATATTTCTATATTGTCAGAGGCTGGATGGCATAGATAAGCATTAGCGTATAGTGGGCTATATTTGTCGTTATTGTTAATGCTAACATGTATTATAACCCATATGCATGAAGAAGCACAAATCCATAGTTATACTGTTAAAATGATGTTAAAGGAATAATTACGTAAAATTTAACTAGTTGATACCCTTTTCGTATTTATTGCTTACCCTTTTAAAATTTTGATATTCCAGTATAGTCTGTCTAAATCTTACTCTGCTGAAATTAGTAATTACTGTCTGTGGCATGCAAAAAACAGTTGATATTGACACTTTTACAGTGAATATTTTCTGAGTGAAGGCTTAATTTGGGCTCTTTCTAGTTAAAGTTATCACTTGTGAATATTTCTCGGGAGCTAAAAGAATTCATAGTATGTACAAAACCTAGAAGTTAATGTTACAACTTTGGGCTGGGACCATGACTTCAAGAAAGGAAGTTGAAAATAAAAAATTGATGTGATTTTTGTTATGAACTTTTGTTCTCTATTGCGTGCTATTGGGAGTTGGGACCCAATCATGTTTTTTTACATACACACTTGATGATGCTTCATATACATAAATTTTGGAATTTGATTATTAAGTTTTTTCTGAGTTTTAAGGTTGCTGGTGCCTATAAGCCTTGCCGCATTTGATTTGATTTTATTATGTTATTGCAAAATAGGTATAACACGAACCAATTCAGTTGGAAGAATTTTTGACTCTGGTTCTACTGTTTCTGACAATTTGCCAAACTCAGAGGAGGCAATTCGTAGAGGAGAATATGCAGTCATACGAAGCTTGACAAGGGTCTTAGAGGTACTAAATATTGTCTTTACTACATTATTTGTCCCTCTTGTGTTTTGGGCTTTTAGCATATAGCTTTGAATTAGGCGTAGAGACTTATTGGTTATTTTACAACTTCAGGGAGGGGTCGAAGGAAAAAGACAAGTGGATAAAGTCATTGACAAGTGTGCCTCCATGCAGGTATGGTTTTATGATAGTTCTTTGCCCATTTAAGAAAGATCTTTAGAAATCATGGATTCTTCTTTTTCCTTCTCCATTTTAGGGCTCACCTAAATAAAAGTTTGCATTACAGAACTTGCGTGAAGCAATCGCCAACTACCGAAATAGCATTCTTCGACAACCAGATGAGATGAAGAGAGAGGCATTACTTTCATTTTTTGTGGAATACCTAGAAAGATATTACTTCCTCATATGCTTTGCTGTGTACATTCATTCAGAAAGAGATGCTCTTCGTTCCAGTTCTTTTGGACATAGCAGTTTTGCTGACTGGATGAAGGCACGCCCAGAGTTGTATAGCATACTTCGCAGGTAAAGAAATTTTATGCGTGGGTATGCGTCATGGATTTTGAATACGCTCTGGTTAATTATAAATGGTGATGAGTATTTAATGCATAACCTGGGTGTTAGTTCAATGATGACTGCTTATTTAGTATTGTCCACCCACTCTTCTCGCACTTCAATGTTTGACTTTTGTATGATTTAAAAAATTATAGTCATGTTTTTGCAATAACTGGGTATAGCCTGTGCCTATTTTAATCTTCCTGCATTGCTATATTTCTCTGAATTGTTCTCTTAAAATGCTGTAGCAGTGTTAGGATGGACAAACTGGTGCATCTGGTCATCACTTGTATAGACAACCACAAGAAGAACACAAGACATCATGTGCTAGATAAAATAATATATGTATTAATGTATATATAACATGTTTGTAATACAGTCTGAGTGTCTGACCGGTTGGGGTCCTCTGTGTGAGCCCTTTTATTCCAGTCAGCCCTGTTGAATATAAGAACCCTTGCCAGATCTAGTATTAGAGGTAATATTGGCTGGCCATCATCTAAGTCAGTATTGATCGTCCATACCCTTCTTGACCATGCTTATTTCTATTTTATCATTAGTCACATTTCTCATGCATTTGCTTGGGGACAGGCGTTGATCCTGACCAGACCACCTTAAATGTCATTCTCTTATGTTATACTTGATGAAGGTTACTAGGTGGTATGCTACTATGCTTTATTATCTTGAATCATTTTTAAAGACACTCAACAAATGTTATGCGTGCTTTGCTATTTATTGTTCTTTCACGATTTCACTGTTTCTAAATGCCTGCTTCATTGTAAAAATTTTCGACATGCTTCGCCTTCCCATATCAAAGATTCTGATCATGTTTCTGTTGAGCTTTCTTGTCCCGGTAAACTGGCATCCAGTGAACTTATTTTGACATTACTATTTTTGTACAGATTGCTCAGGAGAGATCCAATGGGTGCTCTTGGATATGCAAGTGTGAAGCCTTCTCTAATGAAATTTGCTGAATCTGCTGATGGACGCCCTCGAGAGATGGGCATTGTGGCTGCTTTAAGAAATGGGGAGGTTCTTGGCAGTCAAACTGTTTTAAAGAGCGACCATTGCCCTGGTTGTCAAAATGCTAGTTTACCTGAGAGGGTAGATGGTGCCCCTAACTTCAGAGAAATTCCTGGATTTCCTGTTTACGGTGTTGCAAATCCAACTGTAGATGGTATTCTCTCTGTCATTAGAAGGATTGGTAGCTGTAAAGGTGGCCGCCCTATTTTCTGGCACAATATGAGAGAAGAACCTGTTATATACATCAACGGGAGGCCATTTGTGCTGCGTGAGGTTGAAAGACCCTACAAAAACATGCTTGAGTACACGGTAAAGATTATCAATCCTCTATACATCATAAAGTTATTTAGTGGGAAGGAAATTCTATAGATGCTTGTCATCGAGAGCTCACTTCTCCATTACACTTAAACTCCAGTTCTTCCACGCTGCTACATAATGATACCAAAAGTTTTGTAACCATTATATTATTTGTTTTTAAAAAAATGCAGTGACCATACCTTAAAATGAATTTAGTTAAGTTTTTGGAATTTCTTAATTGAGACTTTTTTTTATTGCTCATATTTCTTATTGCATTATAGGCTTATGAAGAGTCATGGCATGCTTTACTGTTTTCTTAAATGTCAAGGTATTACACCCACATGTGTGTATCCAGATACGCAGAACAGCAGAAGTTATTTGATGAGCCTGGTTAGCTTCATCACTTCTCAATCTCCTGGAGCTCATGTGGGGACATGCATGATTGTCCTGGTGAGAGGGGGACAAGAGGTGAATGCTGATAGATTTCTATAAGTTTTCTTCTTAGGAAATGGGGAAAATATCCTCTCTGACCAAATTCAAGTAAACTACTGTGGGCTCATGCCTTTGTGTATGATCTGTGGAAAGATTTTTGGAGATAATTGACATTTTAAATTTGCCCTGCTTATATTTAAGCAACGCTACTATTCTTTTGTGGTGTCCGTAATTATTCTCTGTCAAGTTCCATGGTTTACAGCTGGTGAAACCGATGATATATTTCATTTATTCAGGGAATTGAGCGCCAAAGAGTGGAGAGAATGGAAGCCCGATTAAAGGAAGATATCTTACGAGAAGCTGACCGGTATGGAGGTGCTATAATGGTCATTCATGAAACAGAGGATGGGCAAATTTTTGATGCTTGGGAGAATGTTAGCTCTAATTCTGTTAAGACTCCTCTGGAGGTCTTTAAATGCCTGGAGGTTGATGGATTCCCCATTCAGTATGCACGTGTGCCAATAACTGATGGTAAAGCCCCCAAAAGTTCAGACTTCGACACATTAGCAGTAAACATTGCTTCTGCTTCAAAGGATGCTGCCTTTGTTTTCAATTGCCAGGTAAAAGTTTTCCTCCTTCTACTACCTTTGCATGGAATCTCCAACAGGCATGAATCTTCTGTTGGCATCTTTTGTTTAGAGATTTCTTTCGTTTAACTTAATATATTTTTTTGTAATACCTGCAGATGGGGAGGGGAAGGACAACCAATGGCACTGTGATTGCTTGCCTTCTGAAATTGAGGATAGATCATGGTAGACCATTTAGAGTCCTAGTTGATGATGTGAACCATGAAGAGGTGGATAGCAGCAGCTCAAGTGGTGAAGAAAATGGAGGAAATGTTGGGTCACCACCTACGAGCATTAGCAGAGTAAGAGCTGGAACAGATCAAGGTCATGCTTTTGGCATAGATGATATATTGCTGCTGTGGAAAATAACAAGAGTTTTTGAAAACGGGGTAGAATGCAGAGAGACCTTAGATGCTATAATTGATAGATGCTCTGCTCTGCAGAACCTACGAGAAGCTGTTCTGCACTACAGAAAGGTTGTCAATCAACAGCATGTTGAGCCAAGGGTTAGGAGAGTGGCATTAAACCGTGGTGCTGAATACTTGGAGCGCTATTTTCGTCTAATTACTTTTGCTGCTTATATTGGAAGTGAAGCGTTCGATGGATTTTGCGGGCAAGGAGAATCGAGGATGACATTTAAGAGTTGGTTGCATCAAAGACCTGAAGTCCAAGCAATGAAATGGAGCATAAGATTAAGGCCTGGACGATTTTTCACCGTCCCTGTATATTCTCTTCTGCTTACTTATTTAGGAACTTTAGGACTAATCTCCTAAATCTTTTCATAAATTCCTTTCTTTTATTTCTTGTAACTTGGATTTGGATGCATGTGCTCTTAAATGCAGGAGGAGTTGAGAGAACCACAAGAATCCCAACATGGAGATGCAGTAATGGAGGCAACTATCAAGGCCCGTAATGGTTCAGTTCTTGGAACAGGCTCTATACTTAAAATGTATTTCTTTCCTGGACAAAGAACTTCCAGTCACATTCAAATTCATGGTGCACCACATGTTTACAAGGTTTGTCTGGCATTTTTTTCACATTGATTCTGAGAAGGGTGTGTGCGTAACGAGTGTACAAGCATCTTGCCATGCTTGCTGAAATTTATTTGTGATATTAGACTTGCAAAAGATATCACCCTGAACGAGATGTAAATTGGATTAGATGTTTCCCTCCTGCTTACTATGGACAGCGGCATTTCTGATATTTGATTCCTTGTGCATTTGCATAGTTTTGTTAATACTAAAATTATGATTTTTTTGAGTGGTGGACCATTTGGGTGTCAAAGAAACTAAAACTGATGTTTAACACAAAATGACTACATCATTATTGACTTGATTAATGAAGAAGAGATACACACATATATATACAAGTGCTAAGTGCTTATACCTAATTCATCACTAACAACATTATACAAACATAAGTGCTATTACCTAATTTCACACTAACAAACATATACCTAGTTCCTCACTATTGCATTAATATATTGTAACATCCCCCTCAAATTGATGCTAGTAAGTCAATTAGCAACAATTTGCCAACAAGAAACAAAATACAACGAAACACATTCTAATCAAACTTAAAACAAACTGATAAACATCGTAGGTGATGCTTTGAGAAGCCAACACAACAAACTACGAATCTATTGCAGCAACTGGATCTATACTGAGATCCCCAAACGCTGCACTCACCAGCAGACTTAGGATCTACAGTCCTCATCCAGGAGATTTCAAACGGCAATCAAAATGGGAACAAGAATCCCAATCATTGCAAATGCTGCACATAGACGTGTTATTCGAAGTATCCAAATTCCATAAGCTCATCCACAACTCATTCCAGCTACATACCTCAAAACAATAAACAAAACATGCTGATAATTCTGCCAAAACAGTCCAAGATACTCAGAAAACCAAGAGAAACCTGATCACTATTTTTAACTGGCTTAATAGTGAAACCGAGAGATTTCAGAAGAAAACTCTGGAGCACACGACTCCGATAGAAGAAACCACTATTTTTAACTGGCTTAATAGTGAAACCGAGAGATTTCAGAAGAAAACTCTGGAGCACACATGACTCCGACAGAAGAAACTGTATTTGGCAACTAAACACATTAAAAAGAATGGTTCAACACATGCGAAAGAAACATCAAAATAGGACACCAACGGAAAACCAATAACCAAAACAACTTAAAAGGAATAATGAAAGTTTTAAAAGAACTTGGATAAGAATAATGAAAGAAAGAGAAAAGAAATTGAACACTGTCACCCTCAATACCAAAGTAATCCAAAACGAAAAACTAAGTATACAGGGATGCCGGAAATGAAGAGGCGACACTGGTAGTGAAATATGGTCGAAAAAGGTGATCGGAAAACAGAGAAGACAGAGCAGCGGAAGGTACTTTTAGGGGCAAGATGGAACTGTTTAGAAAGGGGAAAATTCAAGGGATAGAAAAGTTACAGTACACAAGTAACAGAAACAGAGAACAGCAACGTACTGTGTGAATAGTACCTCGACACAAGAAATTTCAGACCGGAAAACTGACTGGACAGGGTGACCGGAAATGGACAGACGACGGCAGTGGCCGAATTTCGTCGGAAAACTCGCCGGAAACTGGCGGCACGCGCCGGCGCGTGGGATCGGAGGCAGAATGGACGGAGGCGCGTGAGATACACGCGTTGTCGGAACGGCGACTGGAGTTCAGTGAA
>CAOJBI013858312.1:0-10052 GCA_948277035.1 Euphorbia corollata
TTAAAAAACCAAGGCAAATATTACCTATTACTTCCTAACACATTAAACTAAACAATCAATCACCTAACACAAACTAAAACCAATTTGTAATGAACAACATAAACCAACACATCAAACCAAGACATTCAAACCATGCATTAAACTAACATAACTAAGTACTTGCCTTTAATAAAGTAAAGAGAATTGCAAAATGTATAATGAAATTCAAGAACCACTAAAATTACACAAATAAATTATCAAGCTAACTTAGTCAGGTGCAAACGGAAAAAACGTGTTGGCTCTTTATATAAAACTCCAAAGCAATCTCTACAAGTTCAAGCTGAGAGCTCTCCACAGTTTCAACCAGCCTGTTTGAAAGTATTCTCCACGTTATTCTGTCTGCATATACAATTCAGGTTCATAAAAATGGGTTTACATTATTACAAAATAGAACACAGAAATACTTAAGCAGCAAAATATAAAAGACCAACTGATTAAGTACAGTGATGTATACATTGCAAAATAATTGTTTAAAATTGTACTAAGTTGTAAGTACATATTAAACTAAATTTTTAACAGAATCAAAATGAATGCATTGAATGCATTTGGCTACTTGTGCAACTTTTGTGAATAAACAAAGAGGATAGATCACAAAGTTACTTACTTGTTCTCAGCCTTGGATTTCTCACTCTCTCCCCATGCCTTAATGAAGGAACTTTGTTTTAAGTAGGGACAATATATTCTACAGTAAAAAAAAAAAATGGATGCAATTATTCCAAGGCTAAAGGACATTATTTCTACAGGAAACTATAATAACGTGACCTAGAATCCTTCAAAATCCTTTTACTGTATGCTTTGATCTTCAAAATACTCCATATTAAAATAATCTTATTTAATTCATATACAAAAAAATATCTCAACGCATTTCTCCTCATAATGTTAAATTACGAAGCACTAAAATTTTTCCTATTTAATTAATGCATATAATGATTTTGAGGTGAATATAAGGCCAAGTTTCATGAGCAATTATGAACACTGGTAGGGAAAATTAATGCTGAAAAAGGAAGAAATTTAGCTGAAGGCTAAGTTTCAGAGTTCGTCTACAGTACACAAAAAGATAACTTAATTAATGAACAGATGCATCTCAATTTTTGCAGACCTGTTACAAGAAATCTACTTCTAGATTATGTTTCTAGCCCAAATTTTATGTATTTAGGGTGTGTTTAGAAACCAAAAAAGGAATTCAATTGCATTCACTTCATTTTATATATCAAACTTTCAACTTTTGTATGCAACATGAATTGATTTCCCTCAAATTTTGATTTCCAAGCACACTAGTATAGTATTTGAATGTTCAATAAAATAAACATTTAGCTGCAACTCATCACTCACCATTCATCAAAGCACAAAAACAGAATAGGCAATAAAAAAACAAAAGAAAAGAAGGAAAAGCATATGTTACCTCACATGATAAGAGTTTATTGCAACAACCATTAGGCTGTTCTTCAACTCTAACAAGCAAAACAGGGCACACCTCAAAAGCAAAGAACTTAAATCTGTACGCGTAACACCTAATAAACGTGTTGTCATCTACCCTTTCAATCCTCTCCGCGTCCAACACTGAGTACTGACTCGCTGGCAGACTCATATACTCGACTGCAGCATTACGAAACCCAAATCAGAAAACAACCATAAACGATTTCATTATCAAAATAGAGAAAAAAAAATTGCTTTGCTCCCTAACATTACTTAGAGGACGGCCAAGTTGCCGGACTGAAACAGATTGCTTCCGCCGAGCAACAAACCTCGCCTTCGGCGTGGAAATTGCCGACACAGTGAGTGAGGGCTTCGAAGATCCATTAGATAATGACAATAAATTCAGATGAGCCTTAGAATTTCTAGAATGAAGTGAAACAGAATTTAAATTTATAGTACAATTTGCAGAAGTGGAGGAGTTTAATGCCATTTGTAATCAAATTGATACACTAAAGAAGCAAAAAAAAAGTTAAGGATAAGACTTAGAGTACCAGAGATAGAGTGTATCTACGGTTATTATCTGCTGCATCCTATCTTACGTATCATATTAACCAGTGGATCTACTTGCTTTTACAGTTTCTTATTTTACACTCAGTCGGATGGAACATACTTTAAAATTTAAATATTATTAGTTGAAATATTGGAATATGAAAATGTATCCACGTGTCAATTTTCGGAATCGAATTGTACGTTATCTTCATCGGAACCTATTCCTGCAAGACAAAACAAGGTTAGAAGGGTTAACCGTGTGATGCTTAAGTTATCCGTGTGACTGGCGTAGCCTCTCCGATACTTAAGTTATCATATATTTAAAAGAGGAGGCAGAGAGATAGGGATTAAGAATCAGAGGGTGCCATGAGCACCAGTATTTATAGGATTTCAAGTCTCCTAATCAGTGAGGGAGATTTATTCCTATTCTGTTTGGGAGTTTTTATGAGATAAAGATACATGATTAGTCTTTTATCCCTTGTGTGACTCAACTTCATATTATGTCTGAATAAGAATTTGATGTGGACTCTATGTCTTGGAGAGCAAGTTATAGGGCTGACAGGCCGTCGTATCCGATGCCGCCGAATGGTCATTCGGTAGCCCGAGTCATCAATCGGGACGTGTCTTTCACGTGATCAATATTTATTTACCGGTTTATCATATTAAGTATAAATCTGAATATTTAAATAGATAAATTTGGGATGTTATAAGATGGAAGTGAAAATTATAGTTAGTAATTAAATTATTATTTGAGGTTGTTTATTTATTAGTATAGGTATAATATAGTATGGGTATAAGTATATATATGGTATAATATGAGTATTAGTTTGGTATAAGTAAAAAATGGAAAAATAATATTTTCATCCATAGATATTTGTGAAAGAGATAAAGAAGAGATTAGCACTATACCATATATTGGTTCTGCCAACACCGAAAATGTATCGCCTAATGTCAAAAATGTGTTACCTTAGGGGAACTGGCTACACTTTTATCAAAATAAAAGAGTTGGATACAGCACCATGACCATAAGTCCCTGTACCAACAATTTTTATCATTAATGGCTACATAGTAAAAAGTGTTGTCATAGGACTGTATGGTAACATTTCATTATCTTTTGACGACATTTTTCAGGTGTTAGTAAATGCATATGGAAATAACACTATCATGTGATATGGCGACACTTTTATTATAAATGCCAACTCTTTTCATTAATACATTTTTTCTTTTCTCAAAACATTTTATCATGTAACTACAACATATTTGGACTTTACATTTTTTTTGTTTTAACTACACTTTTAACACATTAGTCAACTCTTTTTAATTTTATGTTTTATGTTTCAAACTTGAACAATTACTCTTCTCAATAACCAAAAATTTCAGCTTTCTGCTTCTTTAAAAACGCAGAATCAATGGCACACATGTACCAAAACTAAATGAGAGAACTAATTTGTTCAATTTTCTATAGTATTGCAATAGATAGAACTTTCAAATTCAAAATGTAACATATCCATCTCATACAAACTTACTCGAGTTGTTGAGGCTAAATTGCAAGAGCATCGACAATGTCGATGGGCAAGCTAGGTTTAGTAGGCAACAACAGAGAGTGAGTGAAGGGCGATAGTGAGTTAACGAAGATTTATATAGAGATAGTAAGATCTTTGTACCTTGTGCTCGATAAAGGAGAGGAAGAAATTGAAGAAAGATGAAAAACGAGAGTTAAGGATTTGATACTAACATTCAAGTCGACGTCGAGGGCAGAGGCGGCGGAGAGGGTAACAATTATGGCAGCAAACAGTGGAGAATGTTCAATCACTTCAAGGGAAGGTATGAGAGATGGAGACTAACTTAAACAACACCATTTCAAGGAGAATGATGGAGAATAACTTGAAAGGAGAAGGGCATGCCGCGCGATATATGGAAATAAAGAGGTGGCAACGTCGATGATCTGGGTGAGTCGAAAGCAAAACTAATGGCGACGATAGTGTTGAAGTTGATAATGAAGGCAGCAACGAGTTTAAAGTCGAAAAGATAGAGAGGTGAAAGAGGAAATATGAAGAAGAGAGACGGAAATCCATCTACTTAGGTTTTTTAACTTCGTAAATTTTTTCAAATAATTTTTCCCAAAAATTTGGCAATTCCCGCTTCATCCTACTCTTTTTTGCCAACATTTTTAAACTTTTTATAAATGTTTCACTATAGGTGAGGTTTTGTTAACATTTACAAATAAATGTTGGCACATATCAATTTTTATATTACAATGGTAACACTTACGTGCCAACACTTTAACTTTTAGCTGGCAGAACCAATTTATGGTGTGGTGTAGATAAGTTTTTGACTCTTCAAATGCATTAAAAAATCTTAGAAAACATAGACTTAGAAGAGGAGAGAGGAAGAAGAAGAACAAGGAAGAGGTGAAAGTAAGGAATCAGGTATATTTTCGGTTTTGTAAGGTGATTTTCTCACTGATAGAGATAGAAATAGAATTCAATATAAGAGATGGATTAAAGTTTCGTATGTTAATGTTCTTTTTGCAAAATTTGGGAATTTTTTAGTGAATAGGCTTTGTTCTATAGTTTGTTTGAATTCAAACTATGTAGAGCTATAAGGTCACAATAGTAGGGTGAGATTCAAATCGAGGTTGTGGTTTTTATACTGGTTGGAAAATTCTAATATTTTGATATGTTTTACCCTCATATATGTCTATTTTATTTAGGAAAAATAATTGGTTTGATCTCTAAGCTTTGTATAAAAAGTTATAGTCATTTTACTAAGGCACTGTCCAGGTTGAACGGGATTGAAATAAGGGACAAAAGATAGATTCACCTAGAATTTTGTAATTATTAGATGATTATGAAATTTTAATATATTATACATATAAGTGTTACAAATAGAATGGCTTTTGTTTCAGGTTATTTGGTTTATTATTTTGAAATTTATGAATTTTTAAGTACGGGAAGGTTAAAACCAGTTCTGATTTGCTGGAAACTAGACATATTGAGTGTGTGAATTAAAATTCACTATAAATCGTACAAGGCTCTGAAGTTTTTGGAATTTTAGTATTTAATGATGTTGTGAGTTGTGAATGATTTTCAAAAAGAAAAAGAGTATTTGAATTAGTTAGTTGAGAGTTTTTAATTTTTAAAGTCAGAAAGGTCCTGAAGAATAAACTCATGGTTAAGGATATTTTTTGAATAAAAGATAAAAATAAATTGTATATGTATTTGATATGAAATATGCATGTTTATAGGAACCCAAAATCGTGAAGTTATCCCGGAAGAAGATTTCAGTCAATTCCGAGGGAATTATTTTGGATAATATGTGAGTCTAAACATGACATGAATTTGAATGTGATTTGTGTTTATATGTAATATGTATATGTGTGGTTTATGATATATGTTTCTATGTACTTGGTATTGATATATGCATTGTGATATACGAGAAATATGATGATATGAATATATGAGAATTATATGATACATGGTTTACTTGATATGTGTATTTGTACATGATGGAATGAAACATTAAAAGACATTGTGACGTAGCTGCCAAACATTGTAATTACTTGATTATTTGGACCTTTATGGTCACTTACATGGAATACTTGATTACATTGACAGAAATGTCAATACATGAATACAAGCTGGCCTGCAAATTACTTGATATATGATACATGGTACATGATCCTAGGGCAACGATCTGATTGATATTATCACAATAATTAAATTAATGGAATATTCATAAGTATATTTGCATGACTGTAATAGTGTAATTGAATTCATGAATTTTTTATATTCATTGAGCTTGCGGCTCATAAAAATTGCTATATTTTCCAGTGTATCAAAGTTTTAGATAAAGTTTGCACTAGAAGTTTACTACCTATAGCTACTATGAAAGAAATGTTGGTTGGTTGTGTTCCATTTTGCTCTCTCTACTCACATGATAAGCATGTAGCATACATAGGATCCGAGTTATAGTTTTGCTATGTGAATATGTTTTGTAATAAGATGTAATGTTTTTAGTTATAGTACAATACAAATGATAAGTTAAAGGGATATGTATAAATGAAATATATGAAATAAAAGTTATCTTTTTGTTGATATATGTAAGAAAGTTATGAGATACAAGTTTTAAAAAAATATATATTATTTTCTGTTATTATGGTATAAAGTATGGAGTGTTTCAGTTGGTATCAGAGCAAGGATATGATCATAAGGTTATCATATGTAAGCATATAGAAAGTTAGTATGTCTTAATATTCAATATTTTATCACCTTTATATAGAATTGATGAAAATGTTAACTCAAAGAGAGAGGTATAAGCTAGAACGCAACCTATAGGATGACATGTGCATTCATGTGCATCAGATGTACACCATGAGGTTTCTATGGTGCAAGAACCTGCACCATATGCTCAAAGGGAAAGGAGATTTGATAAATTGATGAAAAGTGGTGCAGAAGAGTTCAGTGGGACTACGGATCCAATAATAGCAGAAAGATGGTTGAAAGGTTGGAACAAGTATTCAATATGATGCATTGTACTCTAGAAGAGAAATTTGACTATACGGTTTTCTTACTCCAAGACGATGCTTATGACTGGTGGGTGACTATTCCGAGAAGTACAGTTCAACCTCCTGTTTTGACTTGGGATGATTTTGTTCAGGAATTAAAAATTAACTACATGATAGATGTGTACATTGATGATAAAAGAAGGTAGTTTTTAAATTTGAAATAAGGCAAAATGTTTGTCGGCAGACAAAGTCGGACTCGCGTGGTTGCCGCGAGGCACCGACCTCAATGGTACGGGGTGTGGCGGGTATTTGAAAATGAAAATTTGTGTAAAGATGTGAACTAGTTCATATAAAAAAAGTTTAAAAGACTTGAGACATAAATTTGTATCCTATGTTATGGAGTCGCAACCTGGATCAACTCTTGTGGGAAATTCTCGATACAGTTTAGATTAGTGCGCTCGAGACAATACCATAATACAAAGATTCGAGTTCGTGATGAGTTACCTATTTTGTTATCATTTGACTTAAATTACATCGGTTCAAAAACCACCTTTATAGTATTCAAATTCATTCTAGAGTTTTCAGTTTATAGATTATTTAATGCGCATGCGGAAAGCGATAAATAAATAAAGTGCGGGAAAGAAAATATGTAGAAAAGTAAATGCGCCTAATCTATGAGGGAATAATTACATATTGGGATCAGGAGTACAAATCGACTAAAATACATCAATATCTAACAAATGTTACATTGATTTGAATGTGATACCCGAAGGAAAATAAGCCCTAACATACATCTAGCCTAATCTATCTGCATCCACAAGGGTTTTTATATTTCACAACACAAACATGTATTGAAGTACCAAGTATGCTCGAGTTTGGATTTTAGCAAATGGTCGAGTTAAAACGATGAAAATCTTGTGAAAATGATTCATTTTTACATTCAAGTGTGTTGGTCATTTTTATTAGTGAAAATGCCGCATGTGATTTTGTTGGGTTGGATATCCTGAAAATGTATTCACTTCGTGTGGGTTCCTAACAAAAGCTTCACAATTTATGGAAAATATAGGTCTGAAATGGAAAATAAAGTTATCGTTGTAATCTTTTTGAAAACGAAATCGTTAAAGTTGTAAATCGGACCTCGGTGAAGAGGAAACTAACTTTAACCACCCGAACATCTCTCAAATAGATTTCAAGTCTCGAAAATGCTTATTAGTAAGTTCTATTCACTGTAAAACCCATATTTGAAGCCCAAAGGGTCACCACTTGACCAATCGGACATAAAATGCAGTGAAAAGCAATTTCAGGGCTTTTGTAAAAGCCATGTCATTAATAACATCATGATTCTGTTAACAACATCACAATGTCATTAACAAAATCACTCATGTCATTAACGACATGATAGTGAAAGTTGCCAAAAAATTGTTCAAATCATAAAAGAACACAACAAACGAACATGTAAGTATGAAACACAACTCCAGGAATTCAAGAGCTTAACCCGTAGCCGTGGATCCACTTGTTCAACATCCTCGATGTCCTCCGAGAGCTCTCTTTGTTTCTTTTGTTTGATTAATGGTTGTAGTTTATGAAAATCTTTAGAATGAAGTCAAGTGTGACTTCAAACTAAAGAAAAGGTTTGGTAGAGGTATAGTAACCCAAAAGATGACTTTTAAAGGCCTAGAGTGAAATGTCTCTAAGATGGAACCCTTAAGACTAGATTTTGCATAAACATGAAGAAAATGAAAAAAGGCTTTGAATGGATGAAAGCACTTTCCAAAAGCACTCAAACCAAGTTGCATTATGTTATAACTAGATGAGAGTGCGTATAGAAGATCTAAACCTCAAGTGATACTTAAAACTCCTCTAAACCTTTGTTAAGTGTATAAATACACTTATTATCTTGATGAATTCACTATTAAAATGATATGATTTAGAGTCATTTTATACTTCAAATAAAAGATTTCACATGGTATGTAGTTGTTTTTCATGCAAATGCAGAAACTAGGTGAATCTTGGGAGTAAAATGATCAAAAGTGAAATTCTATGTAAAAATAGTGAAAAAAGGTGCGAAAAGATGTGTGGAATGCAAGGAATTGGCTTAGGATCGAAGTTGTCAAAGATTGGTAAAGTTGCAAAGAAGAATCATGAAGAAAAGCATAAGTCACGACCAAATCACGATCGTGAATCATGTTCATGATTGGCCAAATCACGCTCGCGATCATTAGTCATGATCACAACTTGTCCTTCACAAATAGTTAGTTACCAAATCAAATTCATGATCACAACTAGTGTGTCATGATCGTGAATCATAACAGGTTTGATCGACGCTTCTTAACTTCCAAACACCGGATAAGAAAAATCAACCGCCATCAACTATTAAACGAAGAGACATCTTTTGGTGACAGTATAGGCATGAATAGGTACCTATCCATTAAAGATAAGGATGAAAAGATGTAGCCAATAATATTAAAGATGATGTAACCTTTCACCAATGGACATGAATTTTCTTTTTGATTATTGCAACCTTTCATACTCAATAAATAGAGGTCTACATCAACCATTTTTGTGTAAGTAAAGTGTGGAATATGTATGGTATGATACATGATAGATAGAGAGTGAAATATATATAGATTTCACTAACATTAAAGTGTTAGAGAGAAAATATGTAAGTGATTCAATACTTGTTTCAATCATTAGATTTCTCCTTAAGTTCGAGAGGTTGTTGTATGAGTGTAATCGTAAAGCACTTATCAATAAAAAAATTTGTTCTTCAACATTCATTTATTCGAAATTCATAAGGCATAGCATCTTAACGAAGATTCTGTATGAGTCGAGATCGAATTCAAAGTAGACGCAGGCATTGCAAGAATTGATCAACTTTAGCTTTCACTTGAATACCTTACAACTTTACTTTGTTTTCTATTTATACTTTTTAAAATTGAAGTTTATAATATGTTTATATGTCATAACGAGTATTTTATCTTGCATCTCTTATATTAATTAAGTTATACGCTTTCGAGTTAACTTTAAGAGTAGTTTTGGGGTTAACAAGATTGTGTATAATCACTGGATCTATGATTATAACGTTGTTTAGTGAGCCAACAATTTTGAACTGGTAACTTGCTAAATATGGCTATATGAGAGAGACCCATACTAAGCACATAGTATTACTGTTATCTAGGTTTTTATAAGAGTTGTAATTCCTTTACCCTAGATTTAGAAAAGTCATTTCATGTATTGCTCTGTGGTGAATTATAGTATATTTGGGCATCCAAAACTGAGTTTGTTGAAGTCATCTAGTGCATAAAACATCCTTGATTATTTTGCATATGTTTCTCTACTATACTTGTTCTTAGGGAATATCTCTATGTTGTTTCATCCTTTCTAATCTATTCATGCATTTATCCTTTCATTACTCTACCCATTAACCCTTTTTTTAATGCAAAACAAAAAAATAAATCTCTCTCCCATGAAAAAACTAGCATTACAACACTACTACATTTATCTTAAAAAAAAACAAAATGTCCAAACTGAAAGGTAGGGA